>PVIA01011282.1:0-45509 GCA_004024845.1 Tonatia bakeri
ACATACATACATACATACATACATACATACTACATAACAAAGCAGCTAGAACATGAGGGGGCAAATCCTGGGGTCTTCGAGGAATTTCCCCTGAATGTGTATGTAAACTTCCAAAATGTATATGCATGAGGTAAGATGCCAAAAACCAGAAAGAAAAATGCTGTTAAGAGACAAAAACATCTGCCATGTCTGGTGTGACTCAGTGGATTGAGCACCAGCCCATGAACCAAAGGGTTGCCAATTGGACTCCCAGTCAGGGTACATGCCTGGGTTTCAGGCCAGGTCCCCAGTGGGTGGTGCTCAAGAGACAAGCACATACCGATGTTTCTCTCCTTCTCTTTCTCCATCCCTTACCCTCTTTCTCAAATTAGTAAATAAAATCTTTAAAAAAGAGAGACACTAAAGCATCTAAACAGAGATTTTGTCATTTTCATATTACTGAGCAAGGAAAGTTGAATGTAAACTTGCTAAGGAGTCCTGTTAAATAGCACATGCCTTCAGCTGAGACCTTTGGAAGACTATACACCAAGTGTAATAACAAACACGAAATAGACTAGCTTTGACTGGGTCAAGTTAATCTGTACATGCTCTAACAAATGTTCTTGGAGGAAGGCAGCATCGCCCTGGGTCTCTAGTACTGTTTAATAAAATTTCTGAGTTGATAAAACATTACCAGACATGCCCAGAAATAGGATTTGATGACTAGAGACTAAGAAAATACATACCAAAAAATTAATAAATAAACCCACCCATAGGTTATCCAGGTATCAATTCTATCATTTGGCAGAATTTAACACTGTGTAAATAATATGTCTAAGAAAATAGAGGACAACTTGGATAACTTTAACAAAGAACAGAATCTCTAAAATAAAATATACTAAAATCAGAATTGGAACCAATATTCAAAAGATAGATATAATGATGAATAGAGACCTCAAAAGTTATATTGATCTAGACTTATGCATAGAGCATTTTTAAAAGTAAGTACAGCAATGTGTATGCAAGATACACAGAACATGATACGAGGTTTATGATAAGTGTAATTAGAGTTTGGAAGCATTCTTCATGGTAACCACTAAAAATAATTTTTAAAAGTATATGATGAACAAACTAACAAATGTGGAATAATTTTCAAAATACACGATGAATCCAAATGAAGGTATAAATGAAGAAATATAAGAGATAAGACAAAGAGAAAAACATAACATGATGGCATAAATATCAGTAATTATATTAAATATAAATACATGGAATATTCCAATTATAAGATATAAGTTGTCAGACTAGATATCAAATGATATGCTGTTTCAAAAAGGAATATTTTAAATATAAAAACACAAAAAGTTTGAAAGTTTAGAAAAAGGCATACCATGCAAACATTAAATAAAAGAAAGTTAATGTAGCTATACCAGAATTAAAAAAGAAAAATTCAGTCAGAGGTTTCTACTAGAGATAAGAAAGACCTTTCATAATAATAAATAATAAGCAGAATATATATAATCCTAAATTTGGATATACCTAATTGCATAATCAAAAATATATAAAACAAAAATGGTCAGAACCAAAGAGAGAAATAGAAAAATCCACAAAGTAGAATATTCAACACATCTTTTTCAGGAGCTAATAAAATAAAAAGACAAAATTAATAAATATATGGAAGATTTGAAAAACTTTAATAGTGACCTAATTCATATAAAATGCTCCATACAACCACAACATGACATTTTTTTTTTCAAGTGCTACTGTTACCTTTACCAAAATTTACTATATCCTGAACCACAAAGCTAGACTGAATAGTTTTTTAAGGATTGAAATATTTCTGAGAGAATGTTTTCTGACCATAGTAAACTTAAGCTAATAATCAATAATTAAAAAGTAACTAGAAAAAGAACAAATATGTCCAATTAAGCAACATTTTTCCAAATAAGCCATAGGTAAAAAAATTACAATGGAAATTTAAAATAATTTGAACAGTGTAAAAATGAAAATAAGACATATCAAAACTTGAGGGATACAGTTAAATTAGTATTTGAGATAAATTTCTATCTTCATATATATATTTGAAAATTTGAAAAGGCTAGAAACAGTATAAAAATATATTTCAAGAAGCTTTGAATGAAAATAAAACCCAAATAAAGGAAAGAAATAATAAAAGGTAAAAATTAGTACTACAGAAGGCAGATATAATAGAAAAAATAAACAAAGCCAATAATATAAGTTCTTTAAAAAGACCAATAAAATTGTTAACACTCATATAAGATTACTAGCAAAAAGAATCCCCCGAAAACTTCTGAATATCAGGAATAAAGAAGTGTACAATACTACAGTATTTGTAAACATTAAAAATATAAAATCTAGATATAAACAATTAGTGCCAATATACTTGAAGACTTGGATGAAAATAATGTATCACTTGAAAAACAGTTTTCCAAAATTGTCACAAGAAGAATAAAAAAACCTAAATAGCCCAATAGCTATTGAATGAACTTAATGCATATTTAAAATCTTCCCATAGAATGAACTGCAGGCCCTTCATTGATGAACTCTTGCAATCATTTAAGCTGGGGGAAAAAATCAGAAGAAAAAGTCTTTTGGAGACTAAAAAGCAGGGAACATTTCCAAAATCATTTTTTGAAGTCATTATAACTTTAATAACAAGGCCTGACCAAAAAAAATTCAGGAAAGGAAAATAATAAGCCTATTTTTCTACAAAAATAAAATAATTAGCATATCAAAATCATATATATTATCACATATAATATTTCAAACCAAGCTAGACTTTCCCTCGGAAACAGTTGATTTAACGTTTTAAAATAATGCAATTTATCATATTAACAGAATAAAGATGAAAATCTATATGATCCCTATATATATGCATAACATGATTTATTAAAATTTGATAATTATTCATGACAATAATACTTAGCAATTAGAAAGAAATTTTTTCTGACATTAAGGGATCAACCAAACACCTACAGTGAACATTATATTTGATGATGAAATATTTAAAGTTTACCCTTTAAAAAAATGAGACAAGAATTTCTACTCTCCTTTCTAATCATACTATACTGAAACTCTCAGGTAATGCAATAAGGTGAGAAAAATGAAAGTTATGAGAATTAAAAAGGAGGAACAAAATTGTCATTATTTGCAGATGACACGATATTATAAGTGGCATATATGCAATACTGAGTGAAAGATGACAAACATGAGAGTGTACATATTATTATGAGATCCCATTTTATTTGAGAGAGAGAACCTATCTCTGGTGAAAGAAGTCATGATGTAATAATGGGGGATTCATCTTGGTCTGATCATGTTTTATTTTTTTGACATGGGATGTGGTAATAGTATGTTCACTTTGTGTAAAGTCATCAAAGTCATACATAAGTTTTTAAATCTCTATTGTATGCATATTATACTTTAATTAAAAGTTATAAAAATAATTTTAAAAATGATTGCCTAATAATCCATGCTTAAATTCAAATTGGCAAGTTGACAATTAAGTTTTTTGAACTAGTAACTGGTGTCGAAGTAGAATGAACCAAGAGTGGGATGAACTTGGAATGACCCAGCCTCAACAGGTAACACACTACCAACTGTGTTTCTTTGCATTCTTGTTATGTTACAGCTTACTCAGACATGTCCAGGCAGGAAGCTGGCCAATGGGAGGGTCGGTGTTAGGGCTCTATCCTAGGACTACACATTTAGGCAGGTGTTTAGGAGCCAGCTAAGAGAAAGTACGTCTATATAGGTCAAGTCTTTGATTGAGCTATGCAGAAAGGCAATATTTACTTTACTGTATCATTTAAGCATGAAATAGAGAAACTCGTGGGGCCAGAGAGTTGAACCCAAAAACGTTTCTATTTCTTCTGTATCAGGTCTTAACAGTGAAGATGCCCTAGTTGAAATGATGTGAATTTCTAAATACACTTATCCTTATAAGTAATACATTGTATTAAAAGACAAGATTTGATTGAATGACAGTGCCCTACCTCCACTCCCCCACCCTTGGGTGTTCATGTACATAGCTCTGGGAGCTCATACTGAAAGGATGAAATTAACCTGTCTCTTCTTCCAGATATACAAGCACAGGAAAACTACCATGGGGAACAAGAAAAAATGTTTTTGCTCCCCATGGTAGGATCCCTGTGTAAAAGTAACCAAGTTATTTTTTTAGTAAGAAGCCAGGGAAATTGAAATGCACATGACAAATGCAGAGAAGGAAGAGGACTGGAAAAAATGCAAAGGTGTGAAATGTTCCTGCTGGATGCATCAGCTGCAGCACTGAGATAGAACACTCAGCTGCACTAGAGCCAAGCTCTTTCAATGCTGGGGCCAAATATAGACTGGAATGAAAGGGCAATGTGCTTTTAACTGAACATATGATTTTTAAGGTGGCTGGTAAACAAAAGGCATTCTCTTCCCAGAGCTCAGCATTTATTAGATGTTACCTTTATGGCTACTCTGACCAAAGAGGAAGACACTAGGCAACATTCTTAAAGTAGTTTCATAATTATTTCCTTGTAAATGCTCCATACCTTGTTACCAGATTGGTGTCTCCTGGCTCCTGACCCTGTGTGTCCATCTAGTCCTTGGTAATTTATGCCAGCCTTTCTGTACTTGACTTTGGCATCACCCTTCCACTGTTTTTTTTCCTAACGTTTCTGATATGTTCTCTTACAACTTGGCACACATGCTCAATGCTTGCATACTGATAGGATTTCTGTTGTTTTTATATTACTTCTCCAGAATTATAATTGTTTTACCCATGCTCTTGGTTTGGTTCTCATAACTTCTTTACTAAATATCTCAGCAGATCATGTTCTTATCCCCTGAAAATAGAAGTAATATCAAGCTTCATTCATTTCTTTAATCCATTCACTTACAAATACCTATTAACCATCAAGTATATGTTGCTTATACTTGAGACTGTCCTAAGAACTAAGAATACAACAGTAAATAAAATCAGTATGATGTCCTCAGGGAACTTACATTTACTTTAAGGGTAAACTTTCAATCAAAAGATACAATGATTACTGTAGGGGGTCAGCCAAACCCCTTATATCAGAGAAAATTCTTTTGTATTACCAATTTCTAAGTGTTATTGTCATGAATGATTATTTAAACAAGTCATTGTAGTAACTGCTGATGGTAAAATAAATAACTGGGTGCTCTCATTAGAGTATCATCAGATCTTTTTTCTCCTCAAGAGTTTTATTAGAAAATTCAAGGTGATATCAAGGAGAAAAACAAGTGGAGCCATATATATGGTCACCAGGGGTGTAACCAAGTTCAAATGTAGGCTACCATGATTCACCTTCATGTCTAGAACCTCACCTGGAGACATACTACTCCCCATAACAACTTTTCAGAAGAGCTTATGACTGCTTGTATGATTATTATCTCCATATGGCTATATTGGAAAACTTAAAATCTGAGTGGAGGGGAAGACTTGGCAAAGTACCCGGATAGCTGAGATCAGCAGGCTGGGGGCTGAACCTGCACACGAGGTTCTTCTGCAAACAGATCTCAACTAGTGGGCTTCCTATCCAAGAATGAGTGACTGTGTGGTTTTGGAAAAAACAACCCTAAAAAAGGCAAGCTTCTATTGTAGTCTAACTAGTCATTTCCAAATGATCTTAATACACGGGAAAATTTTTTTGGCTTGACAGATTGACACAGTTGAGTATCTACCCTCTTTTATTTAGAAATAAATTCACTATTTCTGCACCACAGTCTTCAATTGACTCATGACATACAGCTTGTTGCCCACGTCTGTTCTTAGATAAGACCTACTTTTTGGTAGAAGATACTTATTTTCTAAAGATAACTCCCATGAAAGTGGAAACAAGTGGAGATAAGTAGAGACTTATCAGGCAGAAAAAAATTCACTAAAAATTTGGATTTAGGTACCCGTCATCTTGCTTCCATGATAGAAGAAATCTCTTCTATCCTTCTCTTATTGAGAAGGAAAACTTTGGGGACTTACAGTTAAAGTTTTACAATTCTTTAACTACTAGTTTGGCCAAAAAGTTTGTTTGATTATTTTCTGTAAAATAAAAGACATGTTTTTTCACTTTCACCAATAACTTTATTGATTTGGATATTATGAGTATGTCAGCTCTCTCCCACATGGTATAATGTTGACTCTTCTTAATTAATGTCTTGATTTGATCTCTACCAACTTTAACTGGTCTACTTGACCATGGAGAATCATCCAGCAAGAAACCTCTAGGAAACTTCACAAACTACTTTTGACACAGTCAGTCAGTCACAGCACTTTCTCCATACACTGCACAAATCTTTTTTTTTTTTTTGCATTTCAGTTGTGTTTTTACCTTTCCTGAAATAATAAAACATAGTATGCCAAAAAACGTTGCATATTTTCTTCCATCTTCAGTATTAAAATGGCTACACAAAAATTCACCAATTTTAATGCTCTTTTTAAAATGCATGCCAACATGACAGCTTTTGTATTACAATCTAACAAAATTACTTGAAATGAAGTAAATGAACAGTAGTACTAGAGCCATGTTATGAAAAAACCAAGCGAACTTTTTGGCCAACCCAATATTCTCCAATAAAAGGTATCAGTTGACATTTAATTCTAGCACATTTGGGATTTTCAAAAGTTTCTTGGATTTAAGATATTCTTCCTTTCAGCACCAATTTCTCCCTAATAGATTTCCTAAAGAAGTCAGTTCAAAAGTTTTAGATGCTGTAAGTCTTCTTGAAGTTGAAAGCCTACTTTTATTTATTTATTTATTTATTTATTTTTGAGAATCTTATTTATTTATTTACTTATTTATTTATTTTTTGAGAATCTTAGTCCAACTATATCCTCAACCACCATTTATGGTCAAAATTAATAAATTAAACATTTAAATTCATCCAATATTATTTTGAGTGTACCCAGAGCATTCCTCTTTGTGAATATCTTATAGAAGTATAACTCAAATTAAGTGAATAATTTATGCAAGGTAAAGGTACTCATGATAAGCATTGAAAAGTATAGTGTTTTTAATTGAAGAAATATTGTACCCATAAGAGTCCAAAATTCATATCAGACAGGCAGCAAGTTCCACTGAAGACAAACACAGGAGTCCGCTCCATACCACACTCATTCCCAGTGGCTACAACCATTGTGCCAATAGCTTATGTTGGAAAACAGAGCCTATTTGTTTAGAAAACTTTCATCTTGAGCACTTTGTGGTTGTAGACCAACCTAACATTCAGCAATACCTTGCCAGGCCCCACGCTGTGTTCTGAGTACCCTGAGTCCCTGTCCCCAATATATTCACTTTTAATCTCTTCTTTGAGAAGACCTAAACTCTGATACACCTGTGGCAACTGGATTGAAATGCCTAACCTATAAAGGGACATTAGGCACAATAGTCTCCCAGTTTTCTTGCCCTTATATGACCACTATGTCACTACTGTGAGCTCTATACCAGGAGAAAGAAGCTGAGGAAATTGTATTTTCCATGTCTGCCTCAAATGCCTTTGTGGTATAATTTCAATGAACTTAATGCTTCATTTGCTTCCATCTCAAAGCCCTGGTAATATCCCTGTAGTTTTAGTGCTTAGATAAAGACATTTTGTACCTTTTTCTGGAAGACATAGTGGCTGTCTCCTGCAGGAGAGCTTCAAAAACATGCTCTCCTATACCACAAGACTCCCACCTGTAACTGAACTATCACCTCATTATGGAAGGTCCTTTCTTGTCTGCAGTCTCTATGTCACCTTGATCTTCCATTCAGTGCTTTTAGGTGTGTGCTGCTCAGGCTTCTCAAAAGGAGAGTGAGAGAGGAAGGAAGCTCCTCTGATCTCTGACCAGGAGAGGGGAAGAAAAATATTCCTATCAACAGAAATGTAGTAATAACCGTTCCTGAACCTACTATATTTTTTGAGATAAAAATAATCATGTTTTTGTTTATTCATAGGCATGTGTATACATGTGCATATTTTGGCTCATTTTATGAAGGATTTCATGTGTGAACATAAATGAATTGTCATAGGAGTTATGTAATGCCTTTCTTAATGACTTTTTAATATAACAATATAAAAGAGGGACAATGTTGATTTTAAGAAATCTTATAAATATGCTTCATTTTCCAACTAGATTACAAATGAGTAAAAGGTAGGGATCTTTTTTTAAGGATCTTTAATGGGCTCAGTATAGTATTTTGACATGATGGGCATTTAAAAGCTTCAAAGGTGTTTGTGAAATTCTACACTGGCATTGATAGCATTTTTCTTTGATTTGCTCAGGTATTGTAAGTCATGTGTGGTAAGTGAGGAGGAAATGGAGGGCAATGTGAGGTTGATATCACTTTCCTGAAGGTCAGCCAGCAAGCTGGGGGAAAGGACAGAATTAGAACTCACACCCCTTAATTTTGCAGGCTGTGCTTAGCCCAGTGAACCCCATTGCCTCTGACTCAGTGCATTAACATAGACTGTGAAACACAGATTGCCTGAACATATGGCAGAGAGGATGAGAAGATAATATTCCATAGCGGGATGTGTTCCTGCAGACGAGTGGCTGCGAAGGCTGTTTTCCTGCAGAGGAGTCAGCAAGTGAAGCATTAAGTGCTTTTCTTATTTTTGTCTCCAAATGATACAACTTTTCCTCTTGAATGAGATCAATTTCTAGGCATTCCTATTGTGAGGAGGAGGGGAAGCTGGTAGAAGTGAGACCAGGAGGTGTGCAAGCCTCTCCATAGGCTCTGATGGGGAATAAATGATAAGGCCCATACAGAGCACTCAGTGTTATACCTGGAGGGGTGCCTAATAATTGTTCCCTCCCTTCATCAGAAAACCACATCCTGTATTTAAGACACGGGTTCCAGGAATGTCTCCTGATCTAGATGTTTCTACTCCCCTTAGAAATAATCTACAGTATTCTATGCTATTACTAGGTCTAACTATGTTTTTATCACTATAACTAGATGCCACTAATAAACTGGTTTGGGGTTTCATATGATTCTTTGGGCAAGCATTCAGGATTTTAGCCCCAGATTCTTTCTTGAGCAGAAGATAGCATTATAAAGTTTGTAGGGAGAAGGAAATCAGAACAGATGAGAGCGTTCAAAGCTTCCAAGGCAGAGAGTCCAAAAGTGCAGGGATTTCAGGCATGATTCAGGGCTGTGACTTTCGAACTGGTGGACCCTCCAAGAAGAGGAAATGGGGAGACAGCATCCCTCTGTATCCCTCTCCTTGACTTACAGCTTGCATATCTGTGTTGTATAATAGAGTGCAGTGCCAGAGTTTGGTTGGAAAGAGAGTTTTGTCATTAAAACACAGTTTTTAAAGCCTGTTTTAGGAAAGGGTTGGTTCTATACAATATAATAGAGTAGTTAAGAGCACAGGCACTGGTTTTAGGCAGAGTATAGCTTTGCATCCCATTAACCCTTCGAACTTGGACCCGCTGCTTAGTGTCCCTATGCCTTAAGTTACTTCATCTATAATAATGAGATGATAATTGTGTCTACCTCATAAATTTGTAACACAATGTGAAAGGTAATACATGGAAGTACTAGGCATTGAGACTGACACACAGTAAACACTCACTAAAATGTAGCTGCTATTATAATTTTATTATTGCTATTATTATTAGAGCTACTCCAACAAGGTGAACTCATTATCTTAATATAGCTTGGAATTTGTGTAGAATGCTTTGGGACTCTAATGGTCTCTTAGTGAATGACAGGTCTCCCACTCATGTGGGGAAGAGAGAGAGACTGAGAGAAAGACAGGTAGAGTGGAGAAAGAGAGAGAATAAGACATTTTGGTGGCAATGGAATAAAAAGAGATTCTATATGGGGGTGGAGTTTCAGGGTCTAGACCATGTTGATTAGCTGAACATACCTAATGCCAAACTAAAGATTTGTGTCTCTTACTGTTACAGACTGAATTATTTCATGCTCTACCCTACCCACTCACACAACCTAGAAAATTTCTCACACTCAGTATCTCAGAAGCCATTGAAGAAGTAATTAAGTTAAAATGATATCATTAGGATTGGCCCTAATCCAATATGATTGGTGTCCTAAAACAAGGAAATTTGGGCACAGAACATGCAGAGGGGCTTCCAGTCAAGATGGAGGAATAGGTAAACATGGCTCACCTCCTCACACAACCACATCAAAATTACAACTAAACTATAGAAAAACCATCATTCAGAACCATCAGAAACTGAGCTGAATTGAAGTCCTACAATTACAGAATTAAAGAAGAAACCTCATCAAAACTGGAAGGAGGGGCAGAGGTGTGGAATGGATTGTTACCACATCCATGTGTGGCAGAAATATCTCCTGATTTTTAGGAGTGAGGGGCCCCATCCTTACACTGGGCCCCGCAGCCCAGAGTTCCAGTGCCAGTAAGATAAGTCTCCATAACTTCTGGCTATAACAATTTGTGGGGACTAAGGCTGTGGAAGACAGAAACTGCTGGAATCCCAGGCAGTTCCTCCTTAAAGGGCCCATTCACAGACTTAGTTGGACTTACTCCCACTGAATGCCAGTGCTGGGGCAGCAGATTGAAAGGCATCAGAGACATGTGGGAAGAAACTGAATTGTCTGGCATCAGGGTGAGAATTGGGGGGGTAGCTTTTTCCCAGATGAAAGTGCTGGCAGAGGCCATTGTTCTTTTGATAAGCCCTCCCACCACACAGCCAGAAGGCAGGTACCATATCTGAGACAATCAACCTTGGTCACACTGTTTGCCCCACCCTAGTGATTCTCTGAGGCCCTGAGCCACCCAACTTTCAGGCCTACTCAAGCTCTTCCCAGTGGCTTTTCCATGTGAATGTCTTGTGTTGGCCCATTCTTTAGATTTTCCTAAATTCTCTCATACAAGTGGCAGCAGGCTTCAGGGAGTCCCATACTGTGACAGGAGGACCCACCCCTGGAAATGGGGGATAGGTTGGGAAGTGCTGAGGAATGTGCATGCATGCAATAACTGGGCCCCAGCAACTGGGGCAATGCAACATGATTCTGCAGAAAGAAGCATGCAGAGTGCATGTGTTGGGCTAGGGAGGTGATTGGGTGGAAGGATATATCCTCCTATCTACTTCTGCTGTGCAAGGGATTCTAGGAGTCATCTTTAATAAGAAAAGTACACAGAAACACCAGACTCTTTGCTTTCCTCTCCCCTTGCTGGTCCAATCAGCCACTGGGGGCTCAGGTTCCTAGGCTGGTGGGCCTTGGAGGCTGCATGGTCAGGGAGTGTTTCCAGTGCTCCTTCTTGAGTGCTCCAGGGCTTGCCAGGCCAAGATCACAGCAGGCAGTGGGCCAGTAGAGCAGAATGGGAGGAGGTCCAGGCCAGAAAACCTTGGGGTTTGTGTGGCTGGGCAGTAAGTCACATACCCCTCCCCCGCAAAGGAGGACACAGGGGCACTGAGGACTGCAACAAGCCAGAGAACGGTGCTGTGGTTGAACATGGAGCACACCTGCACTGACAAGCCAATACTGAAGAGACAGGGAACTAGTGTGGGGCCAGTAGCCAGAAGCCAAGGAAGGAGCAGTGCACCACAACTGGGACTTTGGCCAGTGTGCCTAGATTCCAAAGGTGTCTGGAGCATACTGTGACTGGAAGCATACTACAGTCACTTGCATTTTCCCAAGGATAGTACTATTAAGTGAAAAAAGGAATTAAAAGTGCAATGTAGCATTGTTCTGGCCTGGCAGATGGTGGCAGGGTTATTTTTCTTTGGGTATTTTAGAAGTAATGGGCTTTGAGGCAGAAATCTGCCTTTATTCCAAATTGTATGGTCATTAAATAAAATGCCCTTTTTCCTTTCCACTGAACTCTGTCTCCAGCCTTTTGCCTATTTAGCAGCAAGCAGCAGGACCCCCACTGGCTGATTTTGGTAACAATAACCCTTGCTAAGTTGCCCTAGGTCTGGCACTAGCCACAGCTAGCCTTGGTTCATAGCTTGGTCTCTCCTGGCACCTCTAAGCCCAGTACAAGTATCAGCCATCTGAAGATCACTTTGTAGCTAATACTGTGGGACCATGGTCAGAACACAAGAGGTGGTTGACCCTGGATACGCTGATGGCAACCAAGGCTCAACTACAAAAGTATGGAGTACACAGCCCATACAGTAGGTGTACCTTGAGTACACAGCTTATGTAATAGGGGAAGTTGTGCCACTGGACCCTACAGGACACCTACTACATTAAGCCACTCTGTGAAGCCTGAGAGACATAGTAGCTCTACCTAATACATAAAAAACAAGCATAGAGAGGCAACCAAAATGAGAAGACAATGAAACTTGGCCCAGATTAAAAAAAAACAAACAAAAAAACAAAAAAACAGGACAAAACTCCAGAAAAAGCACTAAACAAAATGGAGAAAAGCAACCTATCAGATGCAGAGTTCAAAACACTGGTTATGAAGATGCTCAAGGAACTTAGCGAAGGCCTCAACAGCATAAAAACGATCCTGGTAGAAACAAAGAATACACTAATTGAAATAAAGAATAGTTTTACAGGGAATCAACAGTAGAGTGCATGAAGTCAAGAATCAAATCAGCAATTTGGAACATAAGGTAGCAAAAAACAAACAAACAAACAAAAAACAGAACAGTAAAAAAAAAAGAATGCAAAAAAAATGAGGACGTTGTAAAGAGCCTCTGGGATAACTTCAAGTATACCAACACTCACAACATAGGGATGCTGAAAGGAGGAGAGAAAGCAGAAGGAAGTGATAACCTATTTGAAAAAAATAATGAATGAAAATTTCCCTAACTTGGTGAAGGCAGTAGACATACACGCTCAGGAACCACAGAGTCCCAAACAAGATGGATAGAAATACTCCTACTTCAAGACACATCATAATTAAAATGCCAAAGTTTAAATACAAAGAGAGAACCTTAAAAGCAGCAAGAGAAAAGCAGTTAGTTACCTATAAGGGAATTCCATAACACTGTCAGCTTATTTCTCAAAATAAACTTCAGGCTGGAAGGGATTGGCAAAAAATATTCAATGTGATGAAAAGCAGGTATCCTCCCGAGCAAAGATATCCTTTAGGATTGAAGGGCAGATGAGGAGTTTCTCAGACAACAACAACAAAAAAAAACTAAAGGAGCTCATCATCACCAAACCAGCATTATATAAAGTGTTAAAGAGTCTTTTTCAAGAAGAAGAAGAGAAAAAATATGGACAATAAGATGGCAATAAACACATATCTATCAACAATTGAATCTAAAAAACAAAATAAACAAACAAGCAGAAGAGAAACAGAATCATAGATATAGCAAATGTTTTTATGGTTTCCAGATGGGAGGGGTGTTGAGGGGATAGGTGAAAAAGGTGAAGGGATTAAGGAGTATAAATAGGTAGTTACAGAACAGCCATGGGGATGTAAAGTGCAGCGTAGGGAATATAGCAACCAAAGAACATATTCGTGGCCCATGGACATGAACAATGGTGTGGGAATTGCCTGAGGGAATAGGGAAGACTGGGTGGAAGGGGGCAAAGGGGTAAAATTTGGAACAACTGTAATAGCATAAACAATAAATGTAATTTAAAAAAAGAGAGAATAGGCAGAGGGCAGATGATGTGAAGATACAAGAAGATAGCTGACTACCAGCCAAGGAGAGAGGCCTGGAACAGATCTTTCCCTCTCAGCCCCCAAGGCATCAGACCTGCCAACAGCTTGATCTCAGACCTCAAATCTCTGAAACTGTAAGAACTTTCCATTGTTTAAGAAATTTAAGCAGTAAACCCAGTCTGTGGCACTTTGTTATGGCAGCCCTAGCAAATGTTGGAGATTTCATATTTTAGTTGAATTCCAAAAGGTGAATTTTCTTTACCAGTTCAAATGCAGGGAAAACAAATTAGGGCCTGGTACTCACCTGAAATCCCAATTCTATTCTTTTTTTTCCAATGTAAAATGTTACATGTTGGGATCTGTTAAGCAACCCCAAACCAGCAGTTAATTTTTTTTTAGCAAAATATTTCAGCCAGCTTTTCATCTAGTGTTCTTCACCACCCCATCCTTTCAGTCATTGCAATGGCATCTCTAGCATGTGGTTGGCCTTGCTTTCCAGCTCCACACTGGTGCCTGGCATACACACTACCTAGAGGAAGGACCTGAGAAGAGTTGCCAATTAAGGTTTTCAGTCAGACGTTATAACGCCTGCCAAGATAATGCCTCTGGAATACCCTGGAATCAGTTGTTAATAAAAGGCAAACAAAAACAATCATTAATTTTTTTTCCCACCGAGAAAAAAAAATTTAAATCCAGCTGCACCCACAATGAAACAACTATCAAAGAAAACACCCCTATTAGCTGTCAGTTCACAGCAACTTCAATCAGCTGGTGTGCCTGAGCCTGAGGGAATATCTTCCCAGCAGCCTCCCCCATGCCAAATGCGACTGCTCTGTGCGAGCCACATTAAACCTGTCTGTCATCAATCCCCGGGTCTCTGCTATAGCAGCTTAAAGAGGTGAGGGAGCTGGCATCACCAAGAGGCAAATGCTATTTTAGAGGGAGGCAAAGAGAGGAGCAGTGGTGGAGAAAAGCTAGATATAGGCCATTAAGCAACAGGGTTTTTCTCCTAAGATTTCATATTGTCATTTCTATGCAGATGTGTTGTTTTTGAACATCTAACATCAAAACTGGCAGTGGAAGATGAGTTAGGAAGCACCAAATCACAGCAGCTTGGTCACCCTCACACAATTTGTCTTGTGGAGAAACTGGGGGCTGTGCCAGTTTCTCTCCATGCATCTCTTAACTATTCAAGACCCATCTTTTCCTAGAATGAGCCAGTTTCAGGTCAGGGGCTTCCTTTAGAATTCACAATGAGAAACAAAACAAAACAAAACAAAAACAGTACACATTTTCTTTTTGCCTTCTCAGACAAATCTGGCTTGAAGCACATTTGCAGTGTATATTACTATTAGGGGAGCTGACCTAGCTTTCTCTCCCATTCTTTCAATGAAGGGGCCTCACCTCTGGCAACAGGACCAGTAACTAAACAGAATCAGTCCCACAACCAATTCTCTGTGCTAGCAAACAATACCATGAGGGGCAGCTCAGCCTTCTCCCTCGCTCCCTTCCTAGAGGCCAGTTTCACAGATTGCTTAAAGACCACAGCAGTGCTGGATCTGGAAGGGCTTCTGGGAATAGAAGCTGAACTTCTATTTGAAATGCCTCCCTCCTGCTGTTCTTAAATAACACTGACAACAATAGGCATTTGTACCAAGACGGTCCTTCAGAACCTTATTCATTCCTTCCAAATATACTCTCTTGCTTCTACCCAGCAAAGATAATATGCTTTGTGACAGGTGCCCAGCTTTTGGCTATTGGAACTATCTGCTATCTAAAATAAGTCCTTATTCATGTCTAGGCTCTACTATGTGACCAGAAAAGGCACTGGTGTGCAAATTTCTTTGACCCAGTAATATGATGTGTTATGTTTTTTTAAACCACAGAAAATAATTTTTTAGAGTGGAAGGGAGGGAGAAAGTGAGGGAGAAAAGATCAGTTGCCTGTCCCATGTCCCCAACTGGGGACCTGGCCCGCAACCCAGGCATGTGCCCTAACTAGGAACTGAACCAGTGACCTTTCAGTTTGTAGGCTGGGGCTTAATCCACTGAGTCACACCAGCCACGGCTATCTTTTAAATAAATAAATAAATAAATAAACAAACAAACAAATAAATCACAGAGAGTCAGCCAAGAAACCTAAATCATCTACACACCCAACCATATATTTGAATGTGTGACATCTGAATTAGCATTGCAATGAAGGAGCATTCCAATCTCAACTTGAAAGTCTAGGACGATAAATATGGAAGTTACTATCCACTGTGTACTGGCTTTTTTTGAACACCATTTCCCATTAGTATGCTTAAACTCTCGTTTACTAATTCCATTTAACCTATCCTTTTTTCCCAAAAGCCATGAATATAATGGTACTTTGTACAGAATGTGACCAGTGCGGGAAGAGTAACATTTTGTCCATCTTGCATAATATGATTTGAGATAACTCTCTAATGACACAACATGGCAGACTGAAGATAGCTCTGACCTTGAAGTAAGAAGATGAAGATGTGAGTCCCAGCTTGATCATTTACTGTCTTGTAAGTTGGGGGGCCTATCAACCTCACTATCTACTTACAAACTGGGAATAAAGCTGTATGTCCTCAGCAGGGTTTTTGAGAGAGTTAAATGGGGTAATATATGTGAAAACAATTTAAAAATGGAAAATTGCTACATGTATATGAATTGTTTATTCCTTCTAATTTTTTATAACTTTTAGGATACTCCTTGGAAAATTGTGGGTAGAAAGGGAAAAAGGGAAGAGCACAGTGGTTTAATTAGACCCACAGGACATTGCCCTCACATGGGTAGATGGGGCCCCCAGCCCTCCCCATTTCAGCACATTGATATGTGGTAACTTAATAGGCAAGTGAAAGGCCTCAGAGGGCATCCAGTCTCTGAGTGTGCCAATTAATCAAAGGAAACAGTATCATCCTTTAATTCCACTAATTAGAGGATCATCCATAAGCTACAAGGTTTCAGAGCTACTGAGGTTCAATAAATTTACAATAAATTACAAGTAATACATTAACCAGGGACCAAATTGCTACTGAGTGGTATAATGAGGGGAGTGTGTAGTTATAGGCTATGTAAGTAAAGATTTTTTTCCTTAAATTTCTTATTATTTTCCATCTTTCAAAATTCTGGAAAGCATGGTTGTGGGGAGCCAAATTGCTACTTAAATAATGTGATAGGGATTTCACAAATGTATAATTCATCCAAATGGATGCTTTCTTAAAAGCAGTCACTAAGTGAATTTATACACGTGTTCTAATGAGACCACCATTGCTAAAAATTAGGGATTCTTTTGAGAATTGCCCTAAACCACTCATTTATTCATGTGAACCTCTTCAGGGGTAGCAGATCATGATTGAGAGTAAATCTGAATTTGGAGGCAGCTAAAAATGTTTGGGTCTAAACTAAAAAACTTCCTGTTACCAAACAATATTAAAAAAAAATAAAAAGCTATGACACTGACAAGAATTTTTTCCTGCAATTTGCAATTAATACAACTGATGAAAGGTTATTATTCAGAGTAAATACAAAACTCATAAAATCAATAAGAATAAGACAAGCAGAAAATGGGAAAGGTATGAACAGGCAATTCATAGATAAGAACATCCAAATGACTAAAAAACATATGAAAAGATAAAACCTCAGTACTTTCAGATACAATTTTTTAAATGCTATAATATTTAACATTTATTTTGACAAAAGTTTGAAAAGTCTGATAATTTGAATTGTGACAAGTAGGCAGAGAAACAAAACACTCTTAGTCTTCAGGTAGTGTACACACTGGCACAACCACTGTGGCAGAGGTTCAAGTTATCACCCAATATTAGTCCTTCTCTTCTTTCTCATTAATAGGAACTCTATTGTTATCTGGGTCCACAGCCAGTTGGGATGAATGTGTAATATCCCTTTTTTTTTTTTTTTTTTTTGTGAGGTCAGATACAGCCATGTAAGTTCTGACTGGGGGATCCTTGGAAAAAGGGGCTATGTACATCTTGTTTCTTTCTTCTTCTTCTTGCTATCCAGTGTATAAATATCCTGGCTGTGTTTTCAGAAATAATTTCGGACCCTGGGTTGACTTTGTGGGTAGAAACTATTCATATGAGATGACCTATAAAATATCAGGAGCCTGGGTCTTTGACACTGTGGAGTGCCTTACCATGTCTGGACTGGCCAACTCCAGAGTTCTTGAACCTGAGATAAAAATGCATGAGTTTAGCTGTGGCTGGGTAGTTCTGTTTGTTAGAGCATCATCCCAATATACCAAGGTTGTAGGTTCAATCTCAGGTCAGGGCACTCACGAGAAGCAACCAATGAATGTAAAAATAAGTGAAACAACAAATCTCTCTCTCTCTCTTTCTCTCTCCTCTTCCCTCTCTCTCTCAAAAATTCAATTAAAAATGCATGAGTTTAAACCACTGTAGTTCTGGATTTTTTATTACTCATACCACTTAACCAAATTCTAACCAATATTACATCATTAGGAAGAGCATTGGCATTATCTCATAAAGTTGAAGATGTGCATATCCTACAGCTCAGTGACTTACTCTCCTAAGTATATGCCTTGAAGGATCACATCCTTGTGTGCACTGAGAAGCATGCACAAAAATGTTCAGAATAATAATATGGTTCTAAGACTCAATATTGAAAATAGCCCTAAAGCCCATAGATGGGAAAATTAATAATTTATTGCAGTGTTCTTATTCAATGAATTACTAACATAGAGCTAGTAATAAATTCAATCTCTAAGGAATCAATCAGCATGATATAATTTATAAAACTTCAGCAACAATGAAACAAACAATATATTTTGGGGGGTTACGTACATCTACATACAATTTATAAGTAAAAGCTAATAGAATGATAAAACCAAATTTTGGGTGTTTGTAAACTCTAGTGTGGGAAGGAGAGGAGCTGCAATCAGAGAGAGGCATAGGGGGAACTTCTAAATATTAATAAGCTTCTATTTTTTAAATGCTAGATCCTAAGGATATTGATTTTAGTATTTTTATCTTTAACTTACATTCTGTTGAATGTGTAAAAATTTTTAATAACAGTAGGAAAAATTGTATGGAGGACAAAGTAGTGCTTGGACTTAAGGTATATGAGTAAAGTAAATCTAACCCTAGAGACATGAAAAGATTTAAGTCTGGAGACAGACTTCTGGCCAAGATGGAAGCATAAGCAGATATACTGTGCCTCCTCACACAACCAAAAGAAGGACAACATCAAATTTAAAAACAAAAAACAACCAGAACTGACAGAAAATTGAACTGTATGAAACTCCAACAACCAAGAAGTTAAAAAAGAAACATTCATCCAGATAGGCAGGAGAGGCAGAAACAGGCAGCCTGGTGGAGAGGCCTCGTGGCAAGGCAGCAGCTGGAGGACCAGGGTAGGTGAGGTAGCAGCTGGCAGAACAGGTGCTTCCACATTTGCATGCAGATAAACTGGGAGGAACAATTGGGGAGTGAGATAGACCATGCAACCCAGGGTTCCAGTGCGTGAAAATAAAGCCTCAAAACCCCTGACTGAAAAAACCTGTAGGGGTTGCAGAGCTGGGAAAACTCCCAGTCTCATAGGAAAATTAGCTGGAGAGACCCACCAGGTCCTAGAACATACACAAACCCTCCCACCCGGAAATCAACACTAGAAGGGCCCAATTTGCTTGTGGGTGGTGGGGGAAGTGACTGAAAGCTGTCAGAATGCTGAGCAAGTGGCATTGTTCCCTCTCAAACCCCTACCCCACACACAGCATCAAAACACAGTGATGTGGTTTGCCCTGCTCTGGTGAACAACTAAGGCTTCTCCCCTTACTACATAATAGTTCAAGACAAAAAATAGCCCAAATGAAAGAACAGATCAAAGCTCCAGAAAAAAATAGAACTAAGTGACAAAGAGATAGCGAACCTATTGGATGCACAGTTCAAAACACTGGCAATCAGGATGCTCACAGAAATGGTTGAGTATGGTGGCAAAATAGAGGAAAAAGTGACAGCTATGAAAAGTGAAATAAAGGAAAATACATAGGGAACCAGCAATGACGGGAAGGAAATCGGGAGTCAAATCAACGGTTGAAGAGCAGAATGAAGAAACAAGAATTCAAAAAAAAATGATAAAAGACTTAGGAACCTCCAGGAAAACTTTAAACATTTCAACATCTGAATCATAGGGGTGCCAGAGGAGAAGAGGAAGAACAAGAAATTGAAAACTTATTTGAAAATATAAGGAAGGAGAACTTCCCTGATCTGACAAAGGAAATAGATTTTCAGGAAGTCCAGGAAGCTCTGAGAGTCCCAAAAAAGTTGGACTCAAGGAAGCATACACCAAGGCACATCATAATTACATTACTCAAGACTAAAGAGAAGGAGAGAATCCTAAAAGCAGCAAAAGAAAAGGAGACAGTTACCTACAAAGGAGTTCCCATAAGACTATCAGCTGATTTCTCAAAAGAAACCTTGCAGGCCACAAGGGGCTGGAAAGAAGTATTCAAAGTCATGAAAGGCAAGGACCTACATCCAAGATTTCTCTATCCAGCAAAGCTTTCATTTAGAATGGAAGGGCAGATAAAGTGCTTCCCAGACAAGGTCAAGTTAAAGAGTTCATCATCACCAATACCTTATTATATGAAATGTTAAGGAGACTTATCTAAGAAAAAGAAAAGGTAAAAAATATGAACAGTAAAATGACAGCAAACTCATAACTATCAGCCATCAAACCTAAAAAGAAAACAAAAACAAAAACAAACTAAGCAAACAGTAGAACAGGAATAGAATCACAGAAATGGAAATCACATGGAGGGTTATCAGTGGGGAGGGGTGGGGAATAGGGGAAAAGGTACAGGGAATAACTAGCATAAATGGTAGGTACAAAATAGGGGGGAGTTAAGAATAGTATAGGAAATGTAGAAGCCAAAGAACTTATATGTAAGACTCATGAACTAAGAGGGGAGGGAGACGAATGAGGGTGGGAAAGGGGTGTGTAGGGAGGAGGGGAACAGAGGGGGCAAAATGGGACAACTGTAATAGCATAATCAATAACATATATCTAAAAAAAGGTATAAGTTTGACCATAACACTCAGGCTTAAGTACCACCTCTGTTGAAGAGCACTCTTTCTTTTTTAAATGTTCAAATAATTATCAATACATGCAATCCAAACAGATGAAGGTGGCCACCCCTTTGGCAAAGAGACTGAACACTCATGTCTAATTACCAACATTCCCATTGTCTCCTCCACTGCTACCACCTTCATTCCCATTGTCTCCTCCACTGCTACCACCTTCACCACTATCTTGATATCATCACATGGTAGTAAGCTTTCATGTTCCTAATATTTTACCAAATGCTTTATTCCATTGTTTCAATAATCCTCATAATCCAGTGAGCTAGATGTTATTAACCCTTTATAAGATCTGTTTGACATTAAGTCAGAGTGGTAAATAAATAGCTAGTAAATGGCAATGCCTGGGTTCAAATGCAAACCTGTTTGTTTCCAAAATGTGTTCTCCAAACCATCATACTGCTTCTCTAAAGCTCTCATTTCAAATATGCCTGTTTTTACTGCCACCTCTTCACTTACAATAATGTGTATCATGGCTTCTCTGAACCAACATTCATAGAAATGCTTTGAAGGAGTAACAAAAAAAAGAACAGAGTAAATGTATGACTGATCATTGACAATTCTTCTGAGAGGCTGGAAGGTGAGACACTGAGAGAAAAGAAGCAGAACTTTCTGAAATATTGAGGGCGAAAGGACAGAAATGAGAAAGACAAATTAAAACTAGGGAAATAGTCAGAAAAAAAGGAATCAGGAAAATGAACAGAAAATAATAAGACCTTCCTAAAGAATTTATTCCCCCCACCAAGAAGCCTCTTTCTCACCTTGGAATAGATGTTTCATCTTTTGAATTGAGTTGGATAACTAAAAAGAAAAAGTTGAAAAGTAATTGCAAATCCACAAAGCAGACACTAGGATAGATTGTTTTTCCATGGAAGCAGAAACCTTTAAGGTCTCATGGTTTGGGCAGTAATTATAGCAGTAATAACAACAGTACTGCCTAGCTGGTATTTCCCTTTGGCAGTATGTGTGTGCCAATCAGTTTGTCATAATAATATTTTCAAGTTCACATACTGATTTGCATGAATCTATTAGTTAGTCTACAGAAGTAAGGGCTTTTTCATGCCCTTGGACCTTAGCGTATTTGGGACTATGTATCTTGGACATTTGCACTAATGAGGTTCTTTCAGGTGAAAACAAAGAAGTTCTTATTTTGAATTATTATGTATATTTAAATGTTAGCTGTGCATTTGAAAGTATATATAAGAGATATATGTAGACATTCCTATGGGGTGTGAAAGCTAAGATTGTTAGGTGTGAATGTGACACTTTGTACTCACAAAAATTCTTTAAAAAATAGGACATTTACCTACTTATTAAAAGAGATAATTTTGGTCCTGCTGGTTTCAGCAGGTGGATCATATGACAGAACCCTTCCTCTTCTGAATTCTGTGATGTATGTGTTGTCATGAAATCTGTTATCTATATGTATTGTGGAGATTTTATAGCAATCATCATATATTATAATTAATTTAATCCCTCTTTTTATTGTAATGATGTTTTTGGAGTTGAAAATACAAGAGATGAAGCAGGCAGATTGAACAATGAGAACAGTTTGTTCATCCTCTCCCCCGCAGAGCAGGGCTAGAAAATCCAAGGGTATATTCTGATAATTCTGAGGCATGAAAGGCAATCCTATGTTATGTGCTGCCAAGGGGAAGATCTGGAGCGACAGGCATAAACTCGGGAAAAGGTTGCAACACAGGTTTCTTACTCTTCATTTTAAAAGTTCAAAATTATGCCTGTGTAATGTTGATGAGAAACCTATTATGACGAAATATGCCTCTACATGTTTTTGTTTGTTTTCTACAAATTTGTACAATAAGCCAAGAGGTAAAAACCCATATGATTTTTAAAATTATGACAATGACATGCATATTTATACTATAATGGCAGGAAAAACTATTGTTAGAACTTCATAATAAAGCTCTTTATTGTTTTACTTAGCCTGAATTTATTTTTTAAAACTAAATTTATTGAGGTGACATTGGTTAATAAGATTATATAGGTTTCAAGTGTACATTTTTATGGTATATAATCTGCATATTATATTGTGAGCCTAACATCCAAAGTCAAATCATCTTCCATCACCACATATTTGGCCCTCTTTACCCTTTACTACCCACCCCCACTCTTTCTTCTGATAACCACCATACTGTTGTCTGTGTCTATGAGTATCAGTTTTGTATACTGCATGAATAGTCACAGTTTTTAGCTTTTTCTGACTTATTTCATAATAGCACAATATTCTCAAGGTCTATTCATGTTGTCACAAAGGGCGGTATTTCATCTTTTCTTATGGCTAAGTAATATTCTATTGTACATATGTACTACTGTTCATTATCCAATTATGTATTGAAGAATACTTTGGTTGTTTCCATGTCTTGGCTACTGTGAATAACTCTGAAATGAACATAGGGGTGCCTATGTCTTTATGACTAAATGTTTCCAACTTTTTCAGGTAGATACTCAGTAGAAAGATTGTGGGGTCATATGGTAACTCTATTCTTAATTTTTGAGGGACCTCCATACTGTTTTCCATAGTGGCTGTACCAGTTTACATTCCTACCACCAGTGAATGAGGGGTTCCTTTTTCTCTACAATTGTTATTACTTGTCTTGATAATAATAACCATTCTAACAGGTGTGAGGTGGTATCTCATTGTAGTCTTGGTTTGCATTTCCTTAAGAGCTAATGAAGTTGAGTATCTTTTCATATACCTGTTGGCCATTTGTATATAATCTTGAGAGAAGTGTCTGTTCAGTTCCTCTTCCCACTTTTTAATTAGATTGTTTGTTTGTTTTGTATTGAATTGTATGAGTTCTTTATATGTTTTGGATATTAATCCCTTGTTGGAGTTGTCATTTGTAAATATCATCGCCCATTCAGTTGGTTACCTTTTCATTTTGTTGGTGATTTCTTTTGCTGTGCAGAAGCTTTGCAGTTTGATACGGTCTCATTCATTTATTTTCACCTTTACTCCCCTTGCCTTTGGTGTCAAGTCTACAAAATCTTCTTAAGACCAATGTCCATAAGTTTAGTAACTATGTTTTCTTCTATGCAATTTATTGTTTCATATTTCATATTTAGGTCTTTGATGCACTTTTAATTAATTTTTGTGCATGGGAACAAATTGTAGTCTAGTTTCATTCTTTTCCATGTGGATTTCCAATATTCTCAGCATTATTTATTGAAGAGAATTTCCTTTCTCCACTGTATGTTTTTCAGCTCCTTTGTCAAAAACTATTTGCCCATATACATATGGTTTTATTTCTGGGCTCTCAATTCTGTCCCATTGGTCTGTGTCTGTTTTTCTGCCAATACCATGTTGTTTTGTTTATTGTTGCTATGTAGTATAATTTAAAGTCAGTTAGTAGGATACTTCCACCTTCATGCTTTTTTCTGAGAATTGCTTTGCCTATTTGGGGTCTTTTGTGGTTCCATACAAATCTGATAATGACAACTTTTTGTTCTACTTTTTTTCAATACCATTTGGATTTTGATGGGGACTGCATTAAATATATATATTGCTTTGGGTAATGGACATCTTAACTATTGTTGATTCTTCCAATCCATGAACACAGAGTATCTTTCCATTTTATTGTGTCTTTTTCAATCTCTTTTAATAATACTATGTAGTTTTCAGTATATAGGTTCTTTGCATCCTTTGTTAAGTTTATTCCTAGGTATTTTATTCTTTTGGTTGAAATTGCAAAAAAATTATTATTTTTTATTTTTTCCCTTAAAGTTTCATTGATAATATAGAGGAAAACAGAGGATTTTCATACATTGTTTTTTTTTATCCTGCAAATTTACTGGATTTGTTCATTGTTTCTAATAGCTTTTTTTGGTGGAGTCTTTAGAATTTTCCATATAAAGAATTATGTCATGTGCAAAAGGTGACACTTTTACTTCTTCATTCCCAATTTGAATGCCTTTTATTTTTTTCTCTTGCCTGAATGTTGTGGCAACACTTCCAGTACTATGTTGAATAAGAGTGGACATCCTTGGCTTGTTTCTGATTTTAGAGGAAAAGCTTTCAATACTTCATAATTGGGTATGATGATAGCTGAGAGTTTGTCACATATGGCTTTTATTATGTTCAGGTGCTTTCCTGCTACACTGATTTTATTGAGTGTTTTAATCATAAATTGATGTTGTATCTTATCAAATGCTCTTTCTGCATGTATTGATATGATCATATGATTGTATACTTTGTTTTGTTAACATAGCATATTACATGGATTGTTTTATGTGTTTTGAACCATCCATGAGCCCATGGAATGAACCCCACTTGATCATAATGTATTATTGTATTCAATTTGCTAAGCATTTTAAAAGAATTTTTGCATCTGTATTATTAATCAGAGACATTGGTCTACAGTTTGTATGTGTGTATTATCCTTGCCAGGTTTGGATATCAGAGTTATGCTGGCCTCATATAATGTGTTAGGAAGTATTGCCTCTTCTTCAATTTTTTGGAAGAGTTTGAGAAGGATGGGTATCAAATCTTTGAATGTTGCGCAGAATTAATTCACAAGTGAAGGCATCTGGTCCTGACATATTTTTTTAGAGGTTTTCAATGGTGGTTTCAATTTTCTCACTGTTTATTGGTTTATTTAAATTTTCTAATTCTTTATGAGTCAGTCTAAGAAGGTTATATATTTCTGGACACATCCATTTCTTTTAGGTTATTGAATTTTGTGGTGTATAGTTGTTCATAATATTCTAGTATGATTCTTTGTGTTTCTGTGATGTGTGTGTAACTTCTCTTTCATTTCTGATTTTGTTTATGAGTCTTTTCTCTTTTTTCCTTAGGGAGTCTAGCCAAGGGATTGTCAATTTTATTAATCTTTTTAAAGAGCCAGCTCTTTATTCAATTTATTTTTTGCATCGTCTCTTTTCTTCTATTTCATTCAATTTTTTATCTTCACCCATGCACATTTTTTTTATTGTTTTCCAAGAGAGAGAAAGGGAGATTTTATATATATATAAAATAGATTTATATATATATAAATTATTTATAAAATAGATTATATATATATAATAGATTTTATATATATAAGAGAGAGAGAGAGAAACGTTGATTTGTTGCCTACTGACTACTGTATGTATGGACTAGGGATTAAACCTGCAACCTAGGCATGTGCCCTGATCAAGAATTGAATCCACAATCTTTTGATCAATGGGATGACACTCCAAGCAGCTGAGCCACATTGGCCAGGGCTTGGTCTAGTTTTTATTATTTTCTCTTTTTCTGCTGCCTTTAGGGTACTTTTGTTCTTCTTTGTCTAGTTTTTTTAAGATGTAAGGTTAGGTTGTTTACTTGGGATTTGCCTGGTTTCTTGAGACAGTCTATAAAGTTCCCTTTTATTACTGCTTTCACTGTATCCCAGAAGTTTTGGTATGTCATATTCTAATTCTCATTTGTCTCTGTATATCTTTTGATCTCATCTTTTATTTTTCCTTTGACCCAGTCATTTTTTTTAGTAGTATGTTGTTTAATCTCCATATATTTGTGGGTTTTTTTTTACCTTTTTTTTTTTTTACAGTTGATTTCTAATTTCAAAGCATTGTGGTCAGAAGATATGCTTGGTTTAATTTAAATCTTCTTAAATTAGTTGAGGCTAGTTTTGTGGCTCAACAAGTGGTCTATCCTTCAGACTGTTCCATGTGTACTGCAGAAGAATGTGTAATCTGATGTTGTGGTATGAAAGGCTCTATAAATGTCAGTTATGTCCATTTAGTCTAATGTGTCATTAAGGTCAATATTTTTTTATTGATTTTCTGTTTGAATAATCTATCTTGAGCTGTTTCTAGAGTATTATGGTCACATATTATGATTGTGCTTTTGTCAGTTTCTCCTTTTATTTCTTTTAGTACTTGCTTTATATATTTTGAAGCTCTCTGATTTGGTGTGTATTTATTGACAAGTGTTATGTCTTCTTGATATAGTGTCCCTTCTACTATTATAAAATGTCCATTCATGTCTCTGTTACCTTTCTTATCTTGAAATCTATTTTGTCAGTTATAGGTATGGCTATACCTCCTTTTCTGTGGATGCTGTTTTCTTTGAGAATTAATTTTCTCCCTTTCACTTTGAGTCTGTCTTTGTCTTTGCAGCTTAGATGTATCTCCTGAAAGCAGCATATGGTTGGGTTTTGTTTTTTGATACAGTCTCCTACTCTGTGCCTTTTTATTGGTGAATTCGGTCCATTTACACTTAGAATAATTATTGATGCATAATGATAGGCAATTTATTGTATCTTCTGTTTGCTGGTAGATCAGTGCCTCCTTTGTTTCTTTGCTTTGCATTTCTGTCTGTTGTTTTTATTGGTGGTATCCCACACTTTTCCCTCTGTTCCCCCTATTTTAAGTTAGGTATTTCAGGATTTAGTTTTGTGTGTTTGTGATTGGTTACCATTGGGTTTATGAAAAAGACAGTTTCATACATACAGCAGTCCTTTATCTTTTGAATGCATCAGATCTCCATCCTTCTTTGCAAACTTTCACCCATCCCCTTTTATGTTTTTGTTTTTACAAATTATGCCTGTAATTTGTAACAACAAAATTTTATAAAATTTATGCTGTAAGTCATCAGTGATCTTGCTTGCAGTTTTGTGACCTTTTGTTTCTTGTTTCAGGTAGAATAATCCCTAGTATTTTCTACAATGAAGGTCTTCTGGTGATAATTTCCCTCAGCTTCTTTATGTTTGGAAAAGCCTTTATTTGTACTTCATGTATAAAGGATAACTTTGCTGGACATAATATTCTTGGCTGGTAATTTCTCTCTTTCAGTAGTTTGAATATTCTGTCCCACTGTCTTCTAGTTTATAGATTTATTGCTGAGATATCCAATAATAACCTAATAGGCTTTTCTTTATAGACTACTTTTTTAAAGATTTTATTTATTTATTTTTAGAGAGGGGAAGGGAGGAAGAGAAACATCAATGTGTAGTTGCCTTTCACACACCCCCTACTGGGGACCTGGCCCGCAACCCAGGCCTATGCCCTGACTGGGAATCGAACCCACAACCCTTTGGTTTGCAGGCCTGTGCTCAGTCCACTGAGCTACACCATGCAGGGTATAAGTTTCTTTCTTTCCCTGGCTGCCTTGATAATTCTTTCTTTGTCATTAATTTTTGACTTTTAATACAAAGTGCTTTGGAGTAGGCCTTTTTGGATTGAAATAATTAGGTGTTCTGTTTCCTTCTTGGATTTAAGGATCTAGCTCTTTCTATAGGTTTTGGAAGTTTTAATCAATTATTTGATTGAATAGGCTCTCTGTTCCTTTCTCCCTGTCTTCTTTTTCTGGTATGTCTATTATTCTTATTTGCTCTTTCTGATGGAATCAGGTAGTTCTCATAGGGTTCTTTCTCTCTCTCTTTTTTTCTTTTCTTTTTTTAAAGATTTTATCTATTTATTTTTAGAGAGGGAAGGGAGGGAGAAAGAGAGAGAGAGAGAAACATCAATGTGTGGTTGCTGGGGGCCGTGGCCTGCAACCCAGGCATGTGCCCTGACTGGGAATCGAACCTGTGATGCTTTGGTTCGCAGCCCGCGCTCAATCCACTGAGCTATGTCAGCCAGGGCTCTCTCTCTCTTTTTTCATGCTCAAGTGTCTCTGTTTTTCCCACTGCATCATTTCTGAATTTCTGTCATTGATATCACTAATTCTTTCTTCAATCTTGATCTCTTTTATTGAGTTCTTCATCTCCAGAATTTCTACTTGGTTCCTTTTTGAAGTTTCTATTTGGTAAAGTACTTGGTTTGTTTGTTGATTTGTTTTCTGAGTTCACTAAACTATCTATCTGTGTTTTATTTTAATCTTTTTTAGTTTTTTCAGAACTGTAATCTTAAGTCCACTGTCACTTAAATCACGTATCTCCATGTCTTTAAATTTATTTTTGTATTCTTAAAAATGTTTTTCTGAGATACCTTGCTATCTTGTTTATTCATGGTATTTGATGGATCCCTTCTCTGTCTAGCCATCTATGTATGAGTGACACTTCTATATTAGATTGATAAGTTTAGCTCTCTTTCACTTCTCTGGCTTTTCAGTTTTCCACAGGGTCTTGGAAAATGGCCTGTGTTCCCTGGGAGTATGGGTACCACCGCTGTGGCCTGGTTTGTCCAGTCCCAGGGGGGCCAATCCTGCAAACAAACACAATGAGCCATGTGGCTCCCAAACTGTGAAATCCCAGTGCTGTCTCCCAGAGCCAGATGTTACTGGCAGTAAAGCCTCAATGTGTGGGGATGAGGTGAGCTGGGGGAACCATGCTGCCTCCTTTGTTGCTTTGCCCTCCCAGCAATGGTGACTAGTGGACCTCCATGGCATCCGTGCTGTGCCTCCATGCAACTCCAGAGTGCACTCTTTGTTAAGGGAAAATGTGCTTGTATGGTACCAGTTCTAGGGCTTGCAGATAATGTGCTCTGCCACCTGACACTGAAGATGAGGGGAGATGAGGAAGGCAGCCAGGCTCTGTGGCTTTGTTTCTATGTTTGGGGTGCCTATTGCCAGACAATTGAGGCCACACTTCTGTGCTTTGTCCCTATCCAGGTCACTGGGTTCAGTCGCAGCTTGTGCTGCCTATTCCTGCAGGAATGCTCACTACATCTCTTTGCTCCCCTTGGGAGTGCCTGCCACAGCCTAAATCCTCCCCTCTCCAAGCTGAGCCTCAAAGTGAGCTTGGGCTACAAGGCTGCATCTGTGGCTCCTTTGAGCTCTTCTCCCTTCTTGCCTCCCTGGTTCACTCCCACTTGCCCACCTGTAGATGTTTCAATGTGTGAATCTCTCAGATGTGTTTGTGCATTTTTCATGGAACTATTTGTTGAATTATAGCTGTTCACATTATTGAAATATCAAGGGGATAGACCAAAGGGATCTTTCACACCACTGTTTCTCTGACATTACTCCATAATAAAGCTCTTTAAAAGGGCTTTATCTTCAAAAGCCCTACAGGGAAACACTCACTCATTTAGCTTCATGTTAGTAAAAGGACTCTTGCTTTTATATGAAAACTAGTCTTCTTATTTCTAATGCATTGATTAACCTAATACTACTTAAGCTTTAAAACCATTCTCAACATCAAGTCTTGTTTTCCTAATCATTATTATTTCATTGCTGCTGATCATGAATAACATGCACAATAGTATCTACTTAGCTTTTCCTAAAAGTTAATAAAAAACAAAAATGATCAAAAATTCTCTTTTGGTGACTCCAACATTTTAACTTAGCTATTAACTTTTTGTCAAAGTCATTATCATCCTGGGGATTTCCTTTGCACACTACAGACAAATTAGGTGATTAGAATACTTACTAGATAATGGGCTGTACAAGAAAAAGTTTCATAATATTTCACATAGAAGATGCTCTATAAGTGCTTCTTAAATAAAGGAATGGATGGATTAATATGTGTACAAGCTTAGCAGAAATGTAGCTAAAAAAATGGATTCCATGCCTTTGTTTTCCCTTATGATTTCATTCTGAATTTCACTAAACTATCATTTGAGATGATACTCTCAATGAAAATAAATTTTCTCAGTATTTTTGTGGCCATATAATATAAATCATACCAATTCTATATATCTGTTAGATAAAGATGAAGAAAATAATTTTCAAGTTACCACATATTTTTAGGTTTGTTATACTAATAAGAAAGCTCTAATGGGGAAAAATCTATGGATTCTGGTTATAATTATGGACTTAGTCTCTCATTCTATGAACAAATTCTATGAGATCAAAAAGAAGGGTTTGGAGAGTGACTAGAAACAATTTTGACAACATCCAGCATTACCCTAAAGAAATTAAGGGTAAAAGGAATGCCCAAAGATTTTGAAACTAAATCAAACTACTATGGAAAATTGCAAAAATAAAGCACCTAATTCTAAAATAGAACTTCAGAAAAATAAAGGTAGATATGCCAAATTAATAGAACTATACACTAAAAAGGGTGAATTTTATTATATGTAAATTATACTTTGATGAACCAGACTAAGGATTTATAAGCATTTAAACTGCCTTTATTAAAATATTTTCACCTATTACTATGGTTTCAGTGATGTCATTGGACTCATTGCTCCACCTGCAGGTATGGGGTTAAAATTAAAAATATTTGGACTAAGGTTAAAAGTACTGGCTTCGAGGTCAGACAAATATGGAAAGCTGAGTTATGTTATGTTACTTTAGGCTAATTTAAAAAACCCACATATGGAAAACAGTAAATATGTGGTAAGATTACTGTGAGAATTAGCATGATTGTATATATAATATATTTAATATACATCCCAAAACATTTTGTATGGTATATTACTTTCTACTTGGTTAATCAACAAAGGCTTCAGTGAAGGGTGAGCAGAAAGGACATTACTGGGAAGGAGAAGAAGGTGAACAGGGGACAGAGACAGACAGGAAAAGGATGTATGGTATGAATGCAGTCATGGGTCTCTGAAACAAGAAATGGAAGATCAGTCTTGATATGTAAAATATCACCAGATGGTGGATCGTATCAAATATTATTTTAAGGAGTTTGGATTTTATTCAATAGGTAATAAAAAATGATTAAACATGTTGGAGTAGTGAAAAGATATGATTTAAATTGTACTTTAGGAAGATTAATTTGGCAGCAATCTACAAGGACAGATTAGGGGTGAGAATGGCTAGAAATGGGAAGTCCCCCTAGGAGGTTAATACTATTCTTAAATGACAACCAGGTCTTGAATTAGAATAGCAATGGTGGTGACAGTAATAACGTAAAAGGTATGGATTTTGTGAATGAAAAGGGAGGATTCATGGAAAGTAACCTCACAGGGTATGATCACAAATTCTTAAGTGGGCAGATCATGGTGGGTAGTCTGCCCATGTATATAACTTGTTTAGTAAGAGGTTTATCTTTTCTTTAAGTAACCCTTGTGCATTATTTCTGTACATCTAGGTTAACACACCTTTGAAATAAGCCATAACCACTTTCAAGAGAGCACACCATCTTGTTAACAATCCTATAATACAATCCCTGCCTTGCCCACTCCCACATCTAGGTAATCTTCCTACCGTCTGTCATTTCAGATGAAGAAGCTGCAAAACTTTTCATCTCTGGAGCAAACCCAGAGCATATGTCATCAGTTTGCCTCAAGTAAACTTATAAAATTTCTCTACAGGTATGAGTGTTCTTACATCAACAGGTTGGATGGTGTTTTGTAGGGAGAACTGATAGGATTTGGACTTGGACATGGAGGGCATTAAGGGGCAAGACAGAGAAACAAATTGAAACTGTTTTTGAGGTTTATATCCTGGGTATCTTGTAGTAGTCTTAAGCCATTAAATATATTATTGGAAAATTCTGGGTTAGAATTAGGATACTTTGTGTTTTACATACAAACATAAGAGTCATCCAGGTGGGCTTTCTAGCCAGTTTATTGGAAATAGAGGTCCTGAACTAATAAAAGAGATTATAATATGGTTTTATATTTTTCTGATTTACAAAGATGACTGAACCAGAGGACTGAAGACATTGCTTTGGGGGTTATTGTATTTAGAAGACAAAAGGAGAAAGCCAATGAAACAGAGAACACGATATTTTCTGAGAAAACAACTTTGGTAAATCTATAAAATGAGCAGTCTGATTAATGAAGTTTCAAGACAGTAAGTGAGAAAGAAATAATGGTATAGAGACAGTGAATAGAGATGCCTTACTCAAAAATAAATACTATTCTCTTGGTTTCTGCACTTCTGTGTCTACCAAATTATCCTCCAACTTTTCTGACCATGTGTAAACTTCCAAATTGTTGACTTTCTTGGTCATCATCCAGTCTATGTTACTGACCTCTCGAAAGTCCTTGACTAATACCTTCTATGTAAGTGAAGCACAAATGTATATTTCTAATCCTTACTTCTTTTCTGAGTCCTAGCCTGTATTTCAAAATCACCTATATAGTCACCTTCACATGTCAGTCTACCTGCAACTTAAACCAATTGTCCTTTGTTTCCAAAGCAACTACTCTTCTGGCTTCTTCATTTCACCATTCTCTCAGTGTGATGGTTAATTACATTGGTCAACTTGAATAGGCAACAGGGTGCCAGACTTTTGGTCAAACATTATTCTGGGTGTGTCCATAAGGGTGTTTCTGAACACCCTTGAATTGGTAGGCTTACAGAAGCAGGTCCTCCTCCCCAATGCAGTTGGATCTTCTCCTATTAACTGAAGACCTCAATAGAACAAAAGGGTTGAGTATGGTCTGCCTAAACTGGGACACCACACTTCTCTTTTCTTCAAACTGAAATTTATACCATTAACTTTCTTGGTTCTTGGGCCTTTGGATTCAGGTGGAAACTACATGACTTAGGCTGGAACTACAGGACAAATTCTCCTGGGTGTCCAGTGGGCTGACTGCAGACTGTGGGACTTCTAAGCCTCCATAGCTGTGGGAGTCAAACCCTAAGTCAATACAGTTCTTTGCTTCTGTTTTTCTCTAGAATTTTAATATACTCAGTCACTACAGTTTGAAGCCTTACAAGGAACTTTAATTTTCCACTCATGTTTTCATTAGTAAGTTCTGTAACTTCTTTCATCTCTCTCCCTCTCTCTCTCTCTCTTCCTCACTCTTCCCATCTCCTTACTCCCTTCATCTCTTTCTCTGTTTCTATTTCTCTCTTTCAAGTTTGAATATAAACAGTTGACTAAGTTTCAGTTATAGAGGAAGGTATGAGGGCTAAACTAAAAATAGAAAGAAAACATTTTCATAGACTTGAGGAGCTGAATGAATTACATTCACCCTAAGTTATTTAATAAATTGGTAGGTGTCACGACACACTCAATAGCTTTTTTGTGTGTGTTCGTGGAAAATGAAATCCCCAGGGACAAAACTCTGGGAGCTGGAAGAGACTTGGACACATGCTCTTCTGTTTTAAGGCAAGAAAGTTATAGTTATTTCTTTCCTATGGCAAAAGCAAAAACTATGCTCCCTATAAAAAAGAAAAGTAAAAGACAACTTGGGTAATATGAGGATATGTTTAATATTGGCTCCCAGTGAGAATATATGATGGATCAAAATAATGCTTTCACATTTACAAGGTGCTTTTATGTACAATCTGTCATCTGATTATCACAACAGTGACAGAAGCAGGCATTTTAATTCTCATTTGCAGATAAGGAAACTCAAAGTCAGTGAGGCTAAATCACCAAGATCTTTAACATTTTAATCCAATAATCTTCGCACTATATAAAAAATGATTTACAAATAGTTTACTATCAAATTTTGAACAGCAATGGTGCCAAAAAAGAAATTTCATTTTCTTATGATGGTAACAAATTACAAGGAGAAAATAGGCTCAGAAATGTAGTATTATCAGTGATATTTCAACTAAGTAAACAAATTCCCATTTCATAGATGAGAAAATAAGAGTCAGTGAAGAAAAAAGAGGGGTGGTTAGAAATACAAAAGAAAGGAAAATAAAAGAAGAAAAAAGAAATAGGGCCTAGCTGTGGCTGTTAGAGACCAAGTACTACCACAAAACAAAGAGAATTGAAATGATGGCCAGGACCATTTGATTTTGTAGTTAGGTAGAAAGTGGTGTTTGCCAAATTCAACTAAAAGAGATGACTAAGGATACAAAGTCTACTGTTTTGAAAAATATGGCCCAAAAGAATAATTTTTTTATTGGTAGAGAGAGCAACATTGTAAAATAGAAAAATACATGATAAAACTAAGTCTTATGCGTATAAGGCAGAGCAGTAAGAATAAACAGAGAGATACTGAAAAGGCAAAATAAGATCAATACATAAAGAAACAGAATATTTAGAAGATAGAGAAAAGAGCAGACACATGAACAATTAGAAAGGAAAGAGTAGGATAGTTGGTCATATTTGAGTTCAGCCATCAATCCTAGAAAATGTTTACTTTGTACCAGTATTTGTTTTAGGAAGAGTAGTTTGGATAGGAAAAAAAAGTGAAGATAAAAATGCTGGTACTCAAGGGCTCTAGCTTATCTAGCAGAAGAAAGTGAGAAGAACCAAAAATACTGCAGAATTCAAAAACTTGGAAAGAATGTATATGAGATATGCAGAAAGAGTTAGATACAAGCATTCTCAGTAGCAGGAAGGAGTCAGTTGATTTTAGAAAGCTTGGATTTAATGGTTCTATGATTTTCTTATTTTTCTTTTTTGGAGCCTGGGGATATGAACAGAAATTCGATAGTGGTTATTATCCTGATTGGAGGTTTAGAAGATAATTTCTTAATATAACCTTAAAATGAGCTTCCAAGAGAAATTAAATCTTTAAAATATCCAATAGAATAAATAATACAATTCCTTTGGGTTTTGATTCCATGAACAATTTTGATCATTGTACAATAGATTTCTTGCATCTAAGTAGATAAAGAACAGAGATTATTCCTTCTAATCATGGTGTTTTTCAATTAGTTCAAATATTAATCTCTTCATACAATAGGTGTTTACTATCTATTTGGTAAATAATTCTAAGTGCAAATGGGCTTTGATGAGATTCAAGTATCTATTGTGAGGCTTAATGATTTTTCTGTTTAAAGATACCCTTTCTTCATTAGCATATTTGTTTTACTATTTTTTAAGATATTTTATTAAGTTATATTCATGTCTTCATTTGGCTCTAAAACCAACTTGCATTTCGACTTCATTAACTTTAGAACCTGCAATATACTGCATCTTATTTTAAGATAAGCTTGTCACACAAAATATATAAGGTGTCCTGTTATACTCCTAGAGTGTGTCTTAGAATTAGGAGAGGTTCTAACGTGTAGAGAAATATTCTGAACTTTTCAGACTATTAATCCTTTGCCAATTAATTTCTTTCTTAAGAAATGATCATTTCATTTAAACTATAAATTTGTTATCATTTGGAATTGCATAATAATACCAAAAATGTAGATTGTAACTATTTTTCTCTTATTGAATTTAGCTGCTCAAATTGCTTTATGACTTGGAAAATTTCCACAGTTCTCTGAACTTCTGAATAGATAATACTTTGCGATTTCTCAATATTTTTTCTTGTATCAAAGAAAAATAGGCCTTATAGTAATAATTCAGATTAGAGTTTTTCTTTCTTTGAGTGTAGAAAACAATAGTCTTAATTTTTACTTTGAGACTATTAGTATGAAGCATTTCCATATTAATTTTCACATACATTTTCTTCAATCCTGATTTTATAAGAACATAATAAAAATATGGGAATATGGCATGTTGGTTGACCCATTTTTAAACTCTTAGAATACCTTGAATAATTATTGAGGCCTTGGATTATTATCTGTATCAAGTTTTTTGAGATTCAGCCATCTTTATTTTCCATCTAAGGGAGACCTTGGTCTTTGTGACTTTAAAAAGGACAAGTCCCAAGATCCCAGCTGCATTCTCCTTTTATTCCCTAATCTGAGTCATCTCACTCACCTCCTAAGGCCACATATCTCTTGCTGTTCTCTGTTGCATGAAGTGGCCTTTATGCTTCAGAAAATTTAAAGGTCATCTTCCTTTCTTTGAAACCTCAGTACATTTTGTTACTTACAGTGTCAGTTTCAGTAGAAGAAAACAGAGAAGTGAATTGTTATTTCACTGGTGATAACCAGAAGTTTGGGGAGTAGCTCCTAGAGTTGTTTTTAACCCTGAATCACAATGCCAGTGTCCCAGACTGTGTTCCCTTCCCATTTAAACTTTATAAACTATAACCCTACAATGGTATGGTATTCCTAGGGTGAAATGAAACTTGTTTCATAAGAAACTGCTTCATTATAGAAAACATATAGAAAAAAGAAAGGAACTGAGCTTCTGATCATCTAGAAGGAAAATGAGGATAGAACTAAAAATATCCTGCCCTCCAAAGCTAAGTTCTTAGGAAGATATTGGAAAATTAATATGTACTACAGCTTTCTGGGAATCTTCTTTCTCAGATAAGTCATTAGACATTTATCTAAAGCTGCTCCTTTTGCAATAAATAGAAAGCAACAGGTATTATACCATAAATTCTTTTCTGTTTGTTTGTTTTAGGCTTCTATTCTTTTCTACTGTTGATAGTGAGACCTTATTTTAAAAATATATCTTTTCTAAAGCAGCAAAATCATATTCCAAACCTGTTAACCCTGCTGCTTTGTGGAACTGAACTCTGATCCATTATTTTATAATTATTACAAACCTGAATGCTGACTTTCATCCATTTGCTGACAGTAGTTGGCTACTAATCACATGAAATGAATACCAATTGGATGGTATCTGCTTGCCATGAATTCTGATTGGCTAGTTGTTCAGATGCTTGAAGGTCACTTGCTGAATTGTTTTGTGCTTTGGTAAATATTTCCCATGTTCTCTTGAAGACTTGATTTCTGAAAGCATATTTAACAACAACAAATCCCACCCTCTGCCCTCAAACCTTTACATCAGAATTCTAATTAAGAACCCTTGTTTCCTCCCAATCTTTAAAGTAAAACTTTAGCTATGGAAATCACACTGTTCTTTTCATGGCACTTAATAGCCACATAAAGATAACTTCACAAAGATAACAAAAAATGCCCATCTACATGTGACTCAATGTCCAACAGGAACAATGTCACAAACAATAGAAAAATGTGAATTGGAAGTCCAAGGTATACACTTGTGGCTCTTGGTAATTTTTTTTTCTTTAGAAATAAAAGGCATTCCGAAATATCAATGCTTCACTTCTTATTTACTTTGAAGGAGGGAGATGCTATAGAATAAAACAACCATCACTGTGAGTCCATTCTGCAGGTAGAGAAGGAATAGAATTGGGACATTTTAATGTTTTTATCAACTGTTACTGGTGAATGAAAGGAAATAACATCTTTATTCACCAGGTGAGTGTGCTAGGATGAACTGTGCATAAAGAAAAAAAATATTTATAAACAGATAGGCAGGGACGGGAAGCAACTGCAGGAAATGCAGACAGTATGATTCTTGTACAGGAGAAATACTTGCCAAGTTCTCTAACTTCCTATTTTAGGAACTAAGCTTCCAAGTCATCTGAATGCCTATGGTAAGTTCATCCCGATTTTAAATTTTGTCACATAAGACAGACGTTCCTTATTGAAATGTGTATTTATTTATTTTAAATGAAAGGGGGGATTCTTTAAATTACCCATGATTTTTCTGGTATAGAAGTTAATGAAACAACTGAGAAGTGAGACCCAAGATGTTCTCAATGTCTCAAATTCCCATTTTCTATACTCTTTGATTGGTTTCTCAGATTTTTCAACCTCTCGCTATGTTCCTTTTCCTTCTGTGTTGTACATTTTCTTTCTGTGCTCTTTTTCCCTCCCTGGGCTTCAATCCCCCATTGCTCTAGCTTCTCTAAGTACCAGAAGTACAGACTATATTTCTCCTCTTTCTATTCTTATCTCCTTCACTGTCTTAGGCAGGGCTTCTCAGGCACCTAAGATTTTTATTTTTAATCATTTTCTCCTTTTCTGTTTTTCTGCCTGTCACTACCTTTGCTTGCTCCAGCCTCACCTTATGGGTGAATCATTATCTCTTTTCTCCATCTTAACCAATCACTGCCCACAAAAGCATTTTTTTTTTTTAAATCTAGTGTAAGGCAAAGTGTGAATAGAGAGATCCTTGGAGATCCTATTTAAAAATGAAGCTACGAAAAACCAAACTTTTCACTATCCTTTTCTTGCCATTGCCACTGCCAAAACCAAAATACAAGCAACAAACAAAAACCCAAAAGTGAAACTAAAACATAACTTGCTGAGACATAAAAAGAAAAATGGGTGGATGATCTTGGACATTATTGGAGGATCCAAACATCTAAGGTGACATTTAGCAGTATAAATTAATTAGTGGCTAAATTACAAAATACATTCTGTTTTTAGTTTTGTACTCTTCAGTGTTAAGATTTCTGACAAACATGCATTGAGTCAACATGGATTTACAGAGAGGGCTGTGTGTAAGGAGGGTTTTCCAGGATGAGTAGTTAAGGTTTAGTTAGAGAAAGAGCCATATAGAGGGAAGAGCAGAGCTCATGAGAGAATAGTATCCTCTAGTTTAGTTAGGTTTGGTTCCCCATGTTTGGGGCCTATAAGAAGGAGGACAGGCAAGAGATATGTCTCCAGATAGGCAAGGGTGGAACCACAGAGTGTTTTCTGTGTCAGAGCAATAGCAGTAATGTTAACATGATGGAAATGGGGAGCTACTAACAGTGTTCAAATAGAAATGGCACATGGCTAATTTATGTAGCAGAATAATCATTTTACAGCAGTGTAGTAAAAAACTGGAGGAATGTCAGGTAGGAGTTAGAGAGACTAGTTAGGAGGCTCTTATGGTATTGTACACAAGACGTGATAAGAAGCAAGAAAATAAGTAGAGAAATAAAAACAATTCTAAAGATATTTAAGTCACAAACTTAGTGACAAATTGGGTATGGAGAACAAGTAAATAGGAAGAGTCTGGGATAACCCTCAAGCTTCTGATTTGGGTGAATGGTGGTGCCACTCACAAAGAAAAAAAAATCAGGAGTAACAATGAGTATGAATGGGAAACATAATGAGTTAGATTTTGTACATTGAATTCAAGTTTATTTTGGAAATTATAAATGGAGATTTTTATCAAAGAGTTAGCTATATGGCTATAAAACTCAGGGTAGGAGTCTGCATTGCAGTTAAATTTTTAGAAGGCATATAGTATAAATTGGTGGTGTAAATAAATTGGATCATCCAGGGAGAACAGGTACAATTAGAGGAATCAGTCATTATCATCCACTATGGATTTGTTAAACATTTATTGAAGTTGACTATTGATAGAAGGTGATTAGAGAGCTTAGCTTTATGGTAAGGATTAAAATAAGAAAGAAGGAATGATCCTTGTCAATTCATTAGTATATTCACTTATGTAGTCAATAAATATTTATTATATGATTACTACTAGAAATCCAGTAAGTTAAGAAGCAAGATTGATAAAGTTTCTATGGTAATGGAAAGCAATTTTCAGTGCAGTTCCTTTGAGGACTAAATACTGTAGTTCAGGAGACAAGGAAATAAAACATTGTAAAGCATGACATAGTAAAGATTTGCATACATTTACAATATATGCAAAAATGAAGGAGCAACTTAAGGGATCTATACAGGTTTGAGGGAAAGGCAGGAAATCTTAGGTAAAGTGATTGGCATGTATAAAGCACAGAGGTGTAAAAGTGCTTATCATATTTTATAGACAGTGAGCAGTCATGTGATTAGAGTACCAAGTATGCATAAAGAGTAGTTGAAGATGAAGGTAGATATATAGATGAAGGTTGGAATATAAAGGGCCTTGTGGGCAACAGTAAGGAAGTAAACTTTGTTCTGAAGGCATTGGAGCCACAGAACTGTCACTAAACAGATTGACATGCTCAAACATGTATTTTACAGAGGAAATTCTAGTCATTTTAGGGGGGATGCACTTGTTATAAGAGAGCCTCAATACAAGAAACATTCAGGATCATTTAGGGTTTTTTTGTGGGAGCTATTATTTAAGTATCATGGTCAATTAAACAATATTAGCACCAGGAGTTGAGTGCTGTTATCACAAAAAGCAAAGCAAAACAAAACAAGATATGATATTGGCTTAGTGGTTAATTGGTAAGAAAACTGAAAGTTTGGTGGCCAGTTGAGGACTAGGCATATGCTGTAGTATGTGAAACAGTAAAACTCACCTGCGTTAACTTACAAGAGAGGCTATATGCTTACAGAGTGGGCAGATTGAAGAGAAATTTGAAACCTTTGTGTTTGCTACTCTTGGCTGCTGTCATAACCAGCCTTTAAGATGACCCCCAGTGATCATCATCTCCTGGCATTCATACCTTCTACCCATGTCATAGTAGGGTTGGTATGTGTAAACAACAGCATAAGACACATGTCACTTCTAAGACTAGTTTATAAAAGACTACATTTTCTGTGTTGGGTGCCCTCTGGTTCACTCATTCTCTTTCACTTTCTTTGGACCGTACATAAGCAAGGAACTATGTCATGAGGAGCACAATGGATAGGCCCAACTATGAAAAACTGAAGCCCCCTGCCAAACAGCCAGCCAAGTGGATGAGCTTGGAAGTGGACTCTCCAGCCCCAATCAACTCTTCAGAGACTGTAGCCTCAGCCAGTGATTTGACTGCAATTTCATAAAAGGTCCCAAGTTAATAGAGCACCCAGTTAAGCTGTTCCTGGACTCCAAACCCACCAAAAATACGGGACGATAAATGCTTGTTGTTTTAAGCTGATAAAACAATGAATTGATGTAGGGTAAATTTTTTATTTAGTAATATATAACTAATGTAGAAAGAAATAAGCATAGGACAGGATCCACAAGTTTGCAAGCAGAAACAAAAGGAAAAGAGTGTCCAGAAATCTGGAGATTTGAAGGGTTACAAAATCCAACTGCTTCTTGATCTCAAACCATAGGAGACAGGATTTCAAAAGATTATGAATAACAAAGGGTAAAAAATATCCTTCTTAACTGACTAAAGAGAATCAGGGCAAAATTTGTATTAAGAGTAGGGCTTCAAGGCAGCTATTATTAAGTTTGTGGGGGAGGATATAGAGCTTAGAAAGCAAAAGGCACAGAACACGTTTGAGTACTTTGTCCCCAGCAGGACACTGAGCACATATTGCTGACTAGAAGCAAACAGATCAGAAGCCTACTAACATGCTGGGGAAACTATATCACCAAAGGAACCATGAGCCCATACTGAACCTACTAGAATTACTGAAAAAAGGTAATATTTGAATTTGTATTTAGTTGAGAAATTGGCTAAAGACTTGGTAGCTTTTTTTAAAAACCCTGGGATACCATGAAAACTTGAGCTGCAGAAGTTATACAGTTTCCCAGGTGAGCTTATTTCCAAATTCCCACTTCAGATGCCATCAAGAAAATGGTGTGTGAGTGATAGCCTCCTCTCTCCCTACAGAAGGAGATCTAGGAGCTGCTGAGGAAAAGAGTGGGCAAGAAAACAAAATCAGAGCAAACACCAGGCTGGGGGATGGAGCTCTTACCTATTATAACACCCAGTGGAATTTTGAAATTGTTTTGCACCAGTAACCAATATGTATTTCCTATTCATACCCTTCCCCAGTGAAAGAGTTTATTGAAATGACACATTCCCTGTTTCATCATTGTATATTAGCTGTATGTGTGATGGGAAAGGTGAGAAGACAGGCAATGTATCTTTTTATTTTCTCATTTGTTGGACTAGGAGGAACAATATCCAGACCTCATAGGTAAGGCTTGAAATTTGAGGTGCAAGCAGTGTCTGGGAGGGGGATGATGGTATTCTGGAAGGGCTGACTGTAGCAGAGAATATGTTCCGGGCTTCCATATCTCATTTCATTTCTACTTCTTGCACACCAATGGGAGTACTGTAAAAATTAATAAACAGGAACCTCATTTAAAATGGAGTGGAGAGGCTAGAAGAAAAACTCTCACTTGGTTCACACAAAGCACAATAGTGACCCCAACAGGAAGAGAAGTTCCTTGCATCTCCAATAGGGACATTGGTTTACTACCTCAGGAAAAGATTCCTGCCTGCTCAGTAACAGCTCGGCCAATGAAAGACTGCAATAACTCATCCAATGAAAAATCAATGTACTTTGAACTTTCAGTTTTGGCCAATAGGTTCTTTGTTTACAACAGCCCTTCCCAAGTCTATAAAAGAGCACTCCTTGCTTTTGTTTTGCTAGACTTCAGTGTGGTTTGCCTCTAGACTACATGTTGCAAAGTGCAATTTTTCTATTCCCAAATATACCCATTTTGCTGGAAATATCTAGCTGTTTCTTAAAGGTCAACACCACGTTTCTGAGCCTTCAGTACACTAAGGGAGGGCCACAAAAGTGAGTTCTGGCTAATAAGTTGATGGAAGTGAAGTGTGTTTCTTTTTGTTTTCAATTTTATTTTAATGATTGTTCAAGTACAGTTTTCTCCCCTTTACTCCCAATCAAGCCCACCCCCCCAACTTCCCTCCCATTACCACCCTCCCCCTAGTTTTTATCCATGTGTCTTTTAACTTTGTTCCTGTAAACCCTCCCCCTTTTCCCCTGAAATTCCCTCTTCTCTCTCCTCTGGTCACTTTCTGCCTGTCCTCTAATGCAGTGTCTTTGACTATATTTTGCTTGTTTCTTTGTTTTGTTGTTTAGGTTCCTGTTAAAGGTGAAATCATATGGTATTTATCTTTCACTGCCTGGCTTATTTCGCTTAGCATAATGTTTCCAGTTGCATCCATGATTTTGCAAAGGGAAGAAGCTCCTTCTTTCTTTCTGCTGCATAGAGTTCCATTGTGTAAATGTACCATAGTTTTTTGATCCATTCATTTACTGATGGGCATCTAGGTTGCTTCCAGCACTTAGCTATTGTAAATTGTGCTGCTATGAACATGGGGGTGCAAAGGTTCTTTTGGATTGGTGTTTCAGGATTCTTAGGATATAGTCCCAGCAGTGGAACTGCTGGGTCAAAAGGCAGATCCATTTTTAATTTTCTGAGGAAGTTCCATACTGTTTTCCACAGTGGTTGTACCAGTCTGCAGTCCCACCAACAGTGCACTAGTGTCCCCTTTTCTCCACAACCTCTCCAACACTTGTTGTTTGTTGTTTTGCTTATGATGGCCATTCTGACTGGTATGAAGTGGTACCTCATTGTGGTTTTAATCTGCATCTCTCTGATAGCTAGTGATATTGAACATTGTTTCATCTGATTTTGGATCTTCTGTATGTCCTCCTTGGAGAAGTGTCTGTTCAAGTCCTTTGCCCATTTTTTAATTGGGTTGCTTGTCTTCTTAGAGTATAATAGTGTAAGTTCTTAATATATTTTGGAGATTAAGCCCTTGTCTGAGGTATCATTGGCAAATATGTTTTCCCATACAGTTGATTCTCTTTTTATTTTGATACTGTTTTCTTTAGCTGTGCAGAAGCTTTTTATTTTGATGAGGTCCCATTTGTTTATTCTTTCTTTTATGTCTCTTGCTCTAGGGGACGTGTCTGTAAAAAAGTTTTTGCGTGATATATCTGAGATTTTCCTACCTATGTTCTCTTCTAGTACTTTAATGGTGTCATGGTTTATATTTAAGTCTTTTATCCATCTTGAGTTTATTTTTGTATAAGGTGTAAGTTGGTGTTCTAGTTTCATTTTTTTGCATGTAGCTGTCCAGTTCTCCCAGCACCATTTGTTGAAGAGGCTATTTTTACTCCATTTTATGTCGCTGCCTCCTTTATCAAATATCAATTGACTGTAGAGACTTGGGTTTATTTCTGGGCTCTCTGTTCTGTTCCATTGGTCCATGTGCCTGTTTTTATGCCAGTACCAGGCTGTTTTGATTACCATGGCCTTGTAGTATAGTTTAGTGTGAGGTATTGTGATCCCTCCTACTATACTCTTCTTTTTCAATATTGCAGTAGGTATTCGGGGTCGTTTATGGTTCCATATAAATTTTTGAAGTGTTTGTTCTATGTCTGTGAAATAAGCCATTGGTATTTTAATAGGTATCGCGTTGAATGTGTAGATTGCTTTGGGTAGTATGGACATTTTAATGATATTAATTCTCCCAATCCAAGAACATGGTATATGTTTCCATTTGTTTGTGTCTTCCTTGATTTCTTTCCTCAGTGGTATATAGTTTTCTGAATATAGGTCTTTTACCTCTTTGGTTAGGTTTATATCTAGGTATTTTATTTTTCTTTTTGCTATTTCAAATGGGATTTTTTCCTTGATTTCTGCTTCTGCTGTTTCATTGGTGATGTACAGAAATGCCTTTGATTTCTGGATATTGACTTTGTATCCCACTGTTTTGCCAAATTCGTTTATTAGGTCAAGCAGTTTTTTGGTAGAGTCTATAGGATTTTCTGTGTACATTATCATGTCATCAGCAAACAATGACAGTTTTGTTTCCTCCTTTCCGATTTTGATGCCTTTTATTTCCTTTTCTTGTCTGATTGCTGTGGCTAAAACTTCCAATACTATATTGAATAAAAGTGGTGAAAGTGGACAGCCTTGTCTTGTTCCTGTTCTTAGTGGAAAAGATTTTAGTTTTTGCCCATTGAGTATGATGCTGGCTGTAGGTCTGTCATATATGGCCTTTATTATGTTGAGAAATGATCCTTCTATTCCCACTTTGCTGTTTTTATCATAAATGGGTGCTGTATCTTATCAAATGCTTTTTCTGCATCTATTGATATGATCATGTGATTTTTGTCTTTGCTTTTGTTTATGTGATGTATTACATTTACTGATTTGCGAATATTGAACCATCATTGCATGCCTGGGATGAAACCCACTTGATAATGGTGGATGATCTTTTTAATGTATTGTTGGATGCAGTTTGCCAGTATTTTGTTGAGGATTTTAGCATCAATGTTCATCAGAGATATTGGCCTGAAGTTTTCTTTCTTCATTGTGTCTTTATCTAGTTTTGGAATTAGGATGATGTTGGCCTCATAAAAAGAGTTTGGGAGTCTTCCATCTTTTTGGATTTTTTGGAATAGTCTGTGCAGGATAGGGGTTAGCTATTCCTTAAATGCTTTGTAGAATTCTCCTGTGAAACCATCTGGTCCAGGGCTTTTGTGTGTTGGGAGTTTTTTAATTACTGTTTCAATTTCTTTTGCTGTTATTGGTTTGTTCAAGTTTTTTACTTCTTTTTCATTGAGTTTAGGAAGATTATATTTTTCTAGAAATTTGTCCATTTCATCTAGGTTTTCAAATTTCTTGGCATACAGTTCTTCGTAGTAATTTCTTACAATTCTTTGTATTTCTGTGATGTCAGTTGTAATCTCTCCTCTTTCACTTCTGATTGTGTTTATTTGGGTCTTCTCTCTTTTTTTCTTGATGAGTCTGCTTAAAGGCTT
>PVIA01011283.1:0-45513 GCA_004024845.1 Tonatia bakeri
GTCTGAATGAGTCTTGTAATCAGTGACAAGCAGGCTGCTGGACTCTGTGAACGGGATTAGACTGTTCAGAGAAAAGGCAAGGAGGGAGGGACAAAGAGAAAAGGAGGTAAGGAGAGAGGAAGCAGGCAGCAAACCTCCAGCGCCTTCGTCATAATTGGATCTTGGGGATGTTATCTCAGAAGAATACAAACTGAGTACAACTCACTTTCCAAACTTTAAATGACTTATGGGACTAAAATGGTCCCAAAGAGAAGACTGGAATTTAAATTATCTTCTAAGGGCACTGTCAGTCTTTTGGAGAATGTGCCTTGAGCACAAAGGCGAGGGGAGAGGACTGGCTGGATCCTTCACCCTCAGGAAACAAACCATTGTCACTCACTAATTTTCTGATAAAGGTAAGTGCAGGTTTTGATCATACCAAAATCTGCATTAGCACAGCTGCATTTCTGCCATCAGATTTGGTTGAATAGAATGTGGGTTTGAGAAGGAGAGAGAGGAAGTCCTCTCATTGGTATAATGTGAATGTCAAGGAGCCAAACAGACCCATCAAACTGTGAGAATCTCTAAGGTCATTCGGCCTCCCCCGGCTTTACTCAGAGGGCAAAGGCTTGCCCAGGACCCCATCGCTTGTAGCCTTTATCTCATACAGTTGTCCCTTTTCAATTAAAAATGGGGACCCCTTCTCCTTTTGCACTTAAGAATCCAAAGCCCAGCAATAGTAAGAAGCAATGTTTCTGGATCTGATGATGAAGACACGGAGGGAATATTTTCCTTACATGATCCAGGTTCTTGGGGGAGGCTGGAGGGCTGGCTGACTGAGTGCAAACCTACCTGGGACTCACTCATTGCCCGAGGACACACGCCACAGGTAGCAGGTGTCCTGGAGACCTGAGCCCAGAGTGTCTGGGGCAACTTGAGGATTCAAGCTGGAGACTGTTCTCAGTACTGACCAGCTTTTGTAATCAGTTTCTGGATGGTACACATGCCTCTAAGGGATATATTAATTTTTTAAGGCCCTGGGAGAAAAATAGAGACTGCTCTTGTTTATCTTTGCACTGAAGCCACACTATTTCTGGATGTGTGGAGGGCTTTCTGTGGAAGAGGGATTAAAGCTGCGAAGGAGCAGATTTTAGCTCAGTATCGAGGGGAACTACTTAAAGGAGCCTTGCCAGGAACTTCGCCACCACACCCCACATTGCACCCCACATCACTCAGGGAGTCAGGCCAGGCGGAGGACTACGGGGAGCGCGGTAAGGGGCTTTCCACTTTGGAAAGGGAGCAGATCACTAAATGCACCCTAAGGCCTATGGTCAGTAGTGTTAGAGTGATTGTTATAGTCGATGATGATGATGATGATGATGATGATGACAATGACCATGATGGTGATGTGAGTACTTACGTAAGTAATTATGGTGATCACCACTTCCCCCCAATCCCTGTCACCACCTACCATTAAATTTTGAGCTCTTTGAGGTTGGGGCTATGCTTTTCATTGCTGTGATCCTGGCACCTAGAATTTATGCCTGACCCAGAGAATATGCTCAATAAATGCCTATCAACATGAATTAAATTATTATGGCCCTGATTTGGTAACAGCTATAACACTGAGCACCAACAGGGGAGTGTCTGGGCCCCCCAGGAAGGAAGCGCCACTGCGCACTGAGGAAGGGGCCAGATGACTGAGAGCTCTTAGAACTATGGACACCTGGGAAGTTCACGAGCATTTTAGATACAGAGCAAATAAAACTGAGTGCCCAGCACCTTCACTGTTGCCTGAAAGTTCTCTCCTGCTTCAGAACACACCCCAGTTCGGGGAGCACTTAGCTGTCCTGGGAAGAAGAGCTGACAGAGCAGGACTCGAGGCTTTGTGAGCAGTCTCGGGGCAAAACCGGTGCCTCTGGTGCAGGCAGATGGAGGATGACGAGAAGAAAGGATGTTCAGTCAGGACTCTCCTTCAACCTGGTCACAGTGCACGCAAGGCCCGCTCACTGCCCTAAATGTGCAAAAGGACCCACAGCGCGTTCAGACGCCGGCACTGTGTCTGGGCTATTCTCTCCACAGGCGACATCACTGCAGAGGTGCTTGTGGCTCCCACCGGTCCCAAGGAGATGGACACTTGAGTTTCTGGTTTTTTCCTGTTGATTTTCTTTAAAAAAAATTTTTAATTAAGTGTACTGGGGTGACATATTGGTTAATAAAATTGTATAGGTTTCGAATATACAATTCTATAATACATAATCTGCATATTACATTGTGTGTTCACCAACCAACGTCAAATCTCCTCCTGTCACCATATATGACCCCGTTTACCCATTACTACCTCCTCTCCACTCCCCTTTCTCTCTGGGAACCACCACACTGTTGTCTGGGTCTATGATTTGTTCATTTGTCTTGTTGGTTTATTTCTTTCAGTTTTATAACGCACATACGAGTGAGATCATATGCTCTTGACTTTGTCTGTCTGGCTTCTTTTGCTGCTTTAGCATGATACTCTCAAAAATCCATCCACGTCGCTCACATGGCAGCATTTCATCTCTCCTTGTGGCTGAGTTGTATTCCATTGTATGTATTACCTCATCTTCTTTGTCCAATCATCTATCGAAGGACACCGTGGTTGTTTCCATGTCTTGACCACTGTACATAGCGCAGCTTGGGGACCGGTGTGGCCAGGCCCGGGATTGCAGCGCTCCAGGGCCTGCACACGTCTGCATCTGCCGCCGTGACAGCTTCAAGAACCCACCACCCGCAGTTTGAATCGCTCTGCTGATTTTCGTTTATATTGTCTTGTCACCTGTGTGCCTTATTTTTTATTAATGAGTACCAGATGTTGTGTTGGCACAATTATCTGTGGAAATGATTCAGGGACTGTAGTGATATTACCTTCCTTCAGAGCGGATTCATGTTTGCTTCTGTCAGGTATTTAGAGCACCAAAAATCTGGGACAACCTCAATCCGATTTCAGGGCTTGGGAAGATTTGAGGCTAGCTGTAAAACCTAGAAATGTGTGCTTCCTCCTGATTCACTCTTATTCTTGTGGTGCTGCCCTGGGGGCCGGGGGTCCCCTCCTACGGGAAGAAGTTTAGTTAGAAACAGCTTTATGGTAGGCCTGGCACTTCACAACCTGTTCCCCAGCTCCAGGAGGCTGGCAGTAGTGCCTCTCGGCCTCTCGGTGAAACATAGCTGAGAATGCTGGTCTTACTCCTCTGAGTTCCTACTTTATCCCAGACTTATGACCTTATGATTCTTTGTTGTTTCATTACCTTGCCAATGCTTGACACAGATGTTTTACATAGTTTGTCCAGTTTTTATCATTGCCATCGGCAGGAGAGTAAATCCAAATTAACTTGTTTTTTTCTTACTGGGAACAGAAGTTAAATATTGATCTCTACTACATTTTTCCTAGAATCCTGTAGAGATGACCAAATTGTCAGAGCTATTTTCCAGTTGCTCAGCAGGGTGGGGGTTTTTGCCCGGCTTCCCAGGCACACTGGAAGCCACAGAGCATTGAGACTGATCATTTCAGTTACTGCGAGTGGCAGAGTCGATACAACATGAACAGGTCCAATGGGACTACCGCCGTGGCGGGGTTCATTCTGCTGGGCCTCTCTGCCCACCCAACGCTGGAGAAAACGTTCTTTGTGCTCATCCTACTGATGTACCTGGTGATCCTGCTGGGCAATGGGGTCCTCATCCTGGTGACTGTCCTTGACTCCCGTCTACACACACCCATGTACTTCTTCCTGGGGAACCTCTCCTTCCTGGACATCTGCTACACGACCTCCTCAGTCCCCCTCATCCTTGACAGCTTCCTGACCCCCAGGAAAACCATCTCTTTCTCAGGCTGTGCCGTGCAGATGTTCCTCTCCTTTGCCATGGGAGCCACCGAGTGTGTGCTCCTGAGCACGATGGCATTTGATCGCTATGTGGCCATCTGCAACCCCCTGAGGTACCCCATGGTCATGAGTAAGGCTGCCTACGTGCCCATGGCTGCTGGCTCCTGGGCAGCTGGTATCACCAACTCAGTAGTTCAGACATCCCAGGCCATGAGGCTGCCCTTCTGTGGGGACAACATCATCAACCACTTCACCTGTGAGATCCTGGCTGTCCTGAAGTTGGCCTGTGCTGACATCTCCATCAATGTGATCAGCATGGTTGTGGCCAATGTGATCTTTCTTGCAATCCCTGTCCTGTTCATTTTTGTCTCCTATGTATTTATCATGGCTACTATCCTGAGGATCCCCTCTGCTGAAGGGAGGAAAAAGGCCTTCTCCACCTGCTCTGCCCACCTCACGGTCGTGGTCGTCTTCTACGGGACCATCCTGTTCATGTATGGGAAACCCAAATCCAAGGACCCACTGGGAGCAGACAAACAGGACCTTTCAGACAAACTCATCTCCCTCTTCTACGGGGTGGTGACCCCTATGCTCAACCCCATCATCTACAGCCTGAGGAACAAGGACGTGAAGGCTGCTGTGAGGAACCTGGTGCTTCAGAAACATCTTGCTAAGTGACTGTCACAGGCACCCACACTGTCAGAATGCAAAGCCCCCAAACTCTTCATTGTACTTGTGGGAAAATGGCAACCCAGGGGGCCCCTTGGGCTATCAGTGGAAAGAGCCTTTTCTTTTCATTTCTGGTACTACTGATTAGTTTGTTGGCTTCATACGAAACTATACTGTGTCATATCAGAGCTATACTTTGCTGCCCAAATCTTCAATCTTCTGATACCAGAACTTGATGAATATCTATAAGGGGTAGATGTGCTCAAAAGAAACAAATATTTGAGTGGTATGGGCCCTTAGAGCACACTGTCTTTCCCTGGGTAGAACCGCTGCTTACTCCGTTCTGCTCCTGTCTCATCCCAGAGACTTTCGCTCTATCTGATAGACGGATAAATTGGGAAATGCCATCTGCCACAGCCTATAACAGCGATTGTTAGCACCACGACAGGAATGCCACTCCGATATTAGCACTAGAAATAGCAAGACTTATCGTGAGCAGCTGCTTTGTTTTGATCTAGCGGAATCTTGTCATTCACCATATTCTCCTCTTTACCATCACTGCAGGAAGCTGAGAGGCAGACACGCCCTCTCACTGCAGCAGGTGGTAGAGCGCTGCCTGATGCAGTGCCTGCACCTCCCACACTTTCATCCGTGCAACCACGTGGCACATGGGTGGGAGTTACATATACCCAGCACACACTCCATAAGTATGCACACACTGTGATGAAACCCCCAAAATATTTGAGGGAAGCAAATGCAAAAATCATTCTTAATCTCACAATTAATGAGAGGCCGGCAGAGAGAGTTGCTCCCTACCACTAGAGGCCACGGGAACAGTGCGGCTCTCAGAGCTCTGAGTCCACGACTTTCTCCAGTGTGCAAGGAGTGTGCTGGAATAGTGTGTGCTTACTGTATTACAGAGATTATTTTTAATGCACTTAAATTTGTGTTTGTAAAAGTGAGTAATTACCAAACTTTGGTCCTTTAATTATTAGTAGTATATCACAGGTTATTTTCTCTTTTTCTTCCCTCCCTCTTCCTTCCTCACCCCCATGTTCAATCAGCTCCCTCCTCCTCCTGGTTAATAGTTGCCTCCAAAATTGTATTCATTTTCTATTGCTGTATAAAGTCTACATATTTATAACCCATTTGAATTAAAAAAAACATCAAAATTTGGAATCTATATTACCTAGTAAGTAATTGTATTAAATCCAATATCAGGAAAATCTTTGTATTGAAAATGGCATCTTTTTAAGAATGGTGTACAGGGTGGGGCAAAAATAGGTTTACAGCTGTGAGTACACAAGACAGTTTATTCTTCATTATTGTAATATTTTCCATATGAACAACAGTGAACCTACTTTTGCCCCACCCTGTATGCATGTATGTGCACATATGTGTGTTTGTATGTGGTTTTATAATTGGTATGGGAAAAGATTAAGAACAATGCATTGATTTATGGCTGACTGAGTTAAGCTTTCTCACACAATTAACTAACGTAACTCAGTGATTTCCTGCATATGGACTTTTATTTCAATCAGTTATTTCCCACATTTTGACTTCCTGCTGTGCAAAGAATACATGAATAACCCCAAATCTGTAACAACTATGTCTGATAAACCAGCATCCAAAAATGTTATCAAATATTTCGACAGGGGTAGAAATGAGGATTTTTATAACACTTTGCTTCCCCCAAAATATTTAAAAAATTTCCTTATAGTCTGGGCACACATTGTTCAGGCTTGGTTAACCTCAATTCCATTTAGACTTCCTTACTTGAATTCGACGTGATTTCCCTACTCAATCTAAATGAATTCTTATTTAGGAAAAAAATAAGAGAAAAATTTACTTGGGCTTGTGCAAGTGGATCTTTGTTCTTCTATCAAAAACAGCAAAAGTAAGTAGGTTGGGATTAAAGTTGATGGAAGAGTCAGTGGCTCACAGCTGACACTGGCCACAGACTCAGGGACCGCCAAAATTCCCAGGGGACCCTCTGGAGACCAGGGATGATCCTGTTTGTTCTAAATTACACCTGATGCTTGGGGGTTAAGTCCAGGCCCTTAGTATTATGGGAAGTCCATTAACATTCCAAATTGAATTATTACAACAGCTGTTGCTAGCACTCCCAAAGAAAATCAGAAAGCTATTCAAAGAGTAGTTGGGTGGGCGAAGATCAGGAGTGGGGTAGGCAGACGGCTCAGGTTAGCATAGACAGGGGTTGGACGCCCCCTGCCCTGTCCCTTTAGAGGTGCTCTCAGCTTAGGCCAGGCAGTCAGAGACCTGCCTTCCAATTCTGTCTCCAATACCATTTGCCACTGCTGAGCTCTTGGCTAAGTTCTTTCCTTCTCTGGGCCTTGATGTCCTTGTCTGTAAAATGAGTTTATCACCACATCCCTCTCACTAGGCAATGTTTTTGAAAACACCTGGGGAAAGCCCAGAGGGGGAGAACTCATGGCTCACATGCCACAACCTGCTACTCCAGGTTGATAAGGGGTCTCCTCTGGGCCCGCTCTCCCATTGTTGCTTTCCACCGTTCACGGGCCACGACTCCAAACCGCTAGTGCCACCCAGAGTACTGTTTGAAGGAGACGTGAGTGCCTGACTGTGGCTCTGCAGCTTGTGCCTGCTGTAAACTGCCATCTGGTGGACACTTCTGCGAGATCCTGAGATCAGAGCTTCTTGAACTTCATTTAACGTGCTCACTAGTCACCTAAGGATGTTGTGAAAACACAGGTTCAGACTCAGTGAATCCGAGGTGGAGTCCAAGATTCTACGTCTCTGATGAGTTCCCAGGTGATGCCTCTGCTGCCCTGCAGGCCACGCTTTGAGCAGCAGGCCCTAGCATACTTGGGACCAGGGCTGACAGAAGAGGCAGGGAAGCAGCTCCTGTGTGGAAGTCTCCTGCTGTGAGCCAAGCCCTCTCACATCCGCAACCCAGTCTGGGGCAGCAGTTTGCCCTGTGACCTCACTTCTAAGAAGGACTGTTGATTTATCAGCATGTTCATCTTTTTACTTGCTAGTAAAGCGTGGTGACCTCAAGATTCTTACATGCTAGATCAGAAACCATGCATTTCTTCTCAAGTAGCTGTAAAATGCGCAAGTGCAAACATATAAAAATGTGGTCAAACACAAAATAAGAGGCATAAATAATATAGCAGAGGAAAAATTACTGCCAATTACAGAAAACACAATTCTTGTATTTCTAAAATTGAACCAGAAAACTATTAGCAGGAATACGAGTTCAGAAATGTCAACGAGATAGAAGTAACTTCTTAGAAATCAACTGTATTTCTACATACCATCAATAGAAAAAAAACAACAACAGGAAGAATAGCATATTTACAGTAGTAACAAGTACTAAAGAATTGGGAACACACATAATTCCCAACATAATAGATTGAGTCAATAAAAAAAGATTGTGTTGTGTGAACATCAGGGAAGGCAGAGTGACAAACCAGAGAAGTATTACAATAAAGATAACCTTGATTTCTACAGTGGAAGCTCTCAAATCGTAACCAACAGCAGAACTTCTTGATACGCATACTTCCGAGCTCCGTCCCCAAAGATTCAAATTTCGCCAGGTCCAAGAGAAGGCCAATAGGAAACTTGAGTTTAGAAACATAGTTATTCAGTGTTTTTAACCCCCTAAAAGATTCTATTGAACTCCAGAAATTGCTAGTGAAGAACAATTGAATAATACAGGATTTTTTTTAACAGTGTTAGATTTTTCCTATCAGATTTGAATTTAGTACAATTAGTACTAAAAGTAACAATTAGTAAACTATACACCATTGTTTTTTTAAGTTTAGTAAAGTTAGTAGCGTCAGAGATACCAGAAAATTCCAATTACATGAAATTAATATGTGTATGTCGAATCAAAATTAATAGTGCAAAGAAGGAGACACTTTTTAACAGTGGGACAGCAACAATATTCAGCTGGATGAAGTTTGCCTTTGATCCATAGGTCACGCCATATGCTGCCATAAACTTCAGTTGGATTAAAATTGAACATAAAACATCATCATGATTACAAAAAGCCAACAATGAACAGAATGACATATTTATTCCAGCTGTGGAAGAGAGCGTGAAAGAAGGTGTCAGAATTAAAACAGACAAAACTCTTGAATAACTTAGTCTGATCAAACAAGAATCGAACTGCTCCCAAATGGAGGTTTCCCAGGTATTTGATTTGAACTTATTACATATGTATACTAAATAACTTTTAACATGCGATAAGACAACAGGCACATGCAAACTCATTATGTTTTGGTTTTCTGACACATGGAGGTCACTGCCACATTCCATGTGTGCTGTTGAAGGGACTGACTTTCGAATGTTCCTCGGAATAAATCTTTCCCTACCATCTCTGTGCATTTACTTTATCTTCTTTAAATGTATCCTCGATTAGAAAAAGTATAGTTCTGCGCTGATCTTTCCATTAGTCCAAGCCCATGCACATGTGCTTATGTGCGACTGTACCAGGGGGTACACATGTGCACTGTTCTCAATTAAGTGTCGGGTGAGGCTCAGAATCATCTGCTTGGTGCGTGTTCTCATCATGGTGTCATAACCGGTTGCACAATAACAAGTGAGCATGTAAGTGGCCACGCAGTAATAATATCACATTGTAGATGGGATTGGAATTAACCATAAGCTTGGGGTGCTGCTTCTTTGACTTTGCATTTACGATGAGGAATTTGAGCAGTTATACAACCTGATGAGTGAACCAGTATTTTTTTTCTGATTTTTAATGTGTAACTGGTATTTTTTTAATTAATAAACTTAGCTTTTTAAGAGAAGTTTTAGGTTCACAGCAAAGTATAACAGAAAGGAAAGAGAGTTCCCATATATCCCTGTCCTCACACATGCAAATCCTCCCCCACTATCATCACCCTGCACAAGAGCGGTACTTTGGTTACAATCCATGAGCACAATCGACATATCATCAGCCAGAGCTGGTAGTTTACATTATGCTCATTCCTGGTGGTGTACGTGCTATGGGTGTGGACAAATGTATAATGACGTGTGTCACCATTGTAGAGTACAATTCACAGCCCAGAGAATTCTCTGTGCTCTGCTTCTTCGTCCCTCTCTCTCCCTAACCCCTGACAACCACTAACCTTTTTACTGTCTCCACAGTTTTGCCTTTTCCAGTGTGTCATGTAATTGGAGTTACACAGTATGTAACCTTTTCAGATTGGCTTTGCTTTTTAAGTTTCCTCCAGGTCTTTGTTGTTGTTGTTGTTTTAGAGAGAGAGAGAGCAGGAGGGAGAAAAAGAGGGAGAGAAATATCGATGTGCGAGAGAAACATCATTGGTTGCCTCTCACATGCCCCCACTGGGGCCCTGCCTACAACCCAGACATGTGCCCTGACCAGGAATCCAACTAGCAACTTTCAGTCCTCAGACCAGCACTCAGTCTACTGAGCTACACCAGCCACGGCTAAGTTTCCTCCAGGTCTTTTTAAAACTTAAAAAAAAATTAGTTTTTATTTCAGAGAGAGGGGAAAGGAGGGAAAGAGGGAGAGAATCATCAATATGAGTGAGAACCAGCGACCTTTTGGGTTGCAACTGAGCCATGCCAGCTGGGGCTCCTCCAAGTCTTTCCATGGCTTGACAGCATATTTCTTTTTAGCGCTGAATAATCCTCCATGGTCTGGATGTGCCACAGTTTATCTATCCACTTTCTTACTGAAAGACATCCAAATTTTGGCCATTATGAATGAAGCTGCTATAAACATCTGTGTGCAGTCTTCAGTGTGACATAAATTTTCATGAGTCAATATTAAAACAAAAATTTCTCAGTATTTCTTTTTCAAGGTGCCATCTTAATTTAAATATAAGTAGTCTGAGATCTCCAGGTGAGCTATTTAAAAAACCATGACCCTTTGCAACCTACTCATTTATATGGAGAAGGATTTTCTCTACAGCAGGCAACCAAAACAAAATACATAAATAAATTGGAAGCTGAAACTGGTGTGACTACAGTTATCAGCCATAATTCTAGATTTCAGGTTTTTGTGTTGATCAAAATCTCATCTATTATCTTTGAACCAAACAATTCTCATAAATCTGCACTTAAATAAACATAGCAATAAAATGCAGCTTTTGTTTTCTATTTTACATATCAGGATTCTGTAAGATTTTGCTGAAAAAAATTTCACTGCTAAAACAAAAACATTTTTTCAAAAGCATTTTATCGTCTTTTTTCCATTACCATGTATCCCCCCCATAAAAATAACATTTTTTTAAGTTTGAAAATTACTGAAATACACAGGCAAGGAGAGTAGAGAATGGGGACGATTTCCTACTTCCAGGCCCAGGTCTTTACAGGGCTCACTGAAGCCAGCAGGACATTGTACCAGCATCTCGGGTTGAGAGCCACAATGCCGAATTTTGTAACATGCTGGTGGTGAGTGCCTTGTGGGGGACTTTTCCTCCTCGTGTGAGATCTCACTATAGGGGCCAATGGGGATGTCAGATACATGGATTCTGCTCCAAGGCCCAGGGATCCTTTGCTCTCCAAGGCCATGCTCCAGTTGTTAAATCAACAGTGAACATGACAGCAGTGAGAAACTGTTTTCTCTGGCTGGGAGTTTGCCTCCAAGCAGTAACTTCTAGAAGAGTGGCATAGATATGTGATGTACAGCTAGTTGTCTCTGCAAGCCCCCTCCTGTTCAATAACTAAAACTTAATCTCAGTCAATTCAGTGGGACCTCAGCCTAGTCAAGACCTTTCCACAACCCCCTCCTTAGTTTTAAGAGGAATAGATAGAGCCAAACCCACCAACTGGGCCTGGGGAAGACATCTGGTCCTCAGTCGCTATCATGGATCCCTGTTGGCACCTGCATTTTCATCTGGTATCCAGTTGCATAGGCCATGCACGTCATAGCTACGGCCCCCTCATTCTAATCTCGAGGCCTCTTCAGGCACTCAGCTTTCTCTCAATTCCTGCCTTGCCCATCTCGAAAGGCATGGAAAACTTTCAGCTACTCTTCTGTGATCCTTGTAAGTGGGGAGCAAGGAACAGGACACACTAGCTTGCACCTACTCTACACTGACATCGTGCGGAGTGCGGAGGAATTTCATGGGCTGTGTCACTTCCCCGAGCTCCATGGGGAGTGAGGCTCAGATCCCCTCTTATCTCATATTCTCTAACCTTTCTGGGGTTCGGTGTCCCACCCCACTGCAGCCCCCCCAAGAGACCCTTCTCCTCTAGCACCTCTCCTCCTCTTCCCCCATCAGAATGAGGCAGGTTGTTGGGAACTGACCCGGGTGGGAGGGACTCTTTCTGACTGACTACAGTTTCTGTCAAGTCTATTCCTACAAGTATTTTATGCCTTTCAGGTTAAGTTCTGATATCTAAAAAACTTTTAATTGATTTTCAGACAGAGAGAGAAACATTGATTTGTTCCACCTATATATGCACTCATTGGTCGATTCTTGCATGTCCCCTGACCTGCATCAAACCCACAACCTTGGGGTATCAGGACGACTCTCTAACTAACTGAGCTACCTGGCCAGGGCCAAAAACCTTTATTCTTAAAGCTGTCATCTCTGCCTGGAATTTCGTATACCTATTTTAAAACCAAAATGCTAGGGATTTTCCTTTTTGTCTACTTTTTTTACTCTAATAATCATCTTGAAGAAATGAATGCCTTACCCCTATATTTAATTCTAGCGAAGGAATTGCTAGGAATAAAACAATATCAATTAACATTTTAAACTGGCCTGTTATATATACAAACAAAGCCAGATATAAAATCTTAAAGAATTCTGAATGGACCTTTTCCTTATCAAGTTAAGGTCAATTCATAATAATAAAATGTGTTTAGGCTAAATGAACCTTGAAAAATGATCTCCATTAAAGATTAACTTCAGAAAATTATCATGCATAAAATCCAGAAAATATTATATGGGGTCCTAGTTAAATAAAATCAACAAAACCTGCCCTGGCTGGTATGGTTCAGTGGATTGGATGCCAGCCTGTGAACAAAAAGGTTGCCAGTTCAATTCCCAGCCAGGGTACATGCCTGGGTTGCAGGCCAGGTCCCCAGTTGGGTGTGAGAGGCAGCCCATCAATGTTTCTCTTACATGTCAATGTTTCTCTCCCTTTCTTTCTCCTTTCCTTCCCTCCTCTCTAAAAATAAATAAATAAATAAATAAAATCATTAAAAAGATAAAGTTCACAAAACCTGCCATGTTCTCAATCAAAAGTTTCTCTTTCTTTAGATACCAGAGAGAAATGTGGATCTACATAAAGAAATAGAGAGCCTCAGAAATGCTAACGTGAAGCATTACTTGAAGGTAGACTGCAATAAGTTAAAATGTATACTATAAACCCTAGGGCACCTACTGAAAAATAAAACAAGGAGGCAGAGCTAATAAGCCAATAGAGGAGAAAAAAATAAAATCATAAAATAACATGCCAAACACTCTATTATTCCAAAAGAAGGTAGGACAGAAAGAAAAGTTGAAAAAAATGGAAAAAAGAACAAATACAGCAAATAGAAAAACAACAAGATAGCAGATTTAAATTCAACTGTATCCATAATTATATTAAATCTAAGTGACATAACACCCCAATTAAAAGCAGATGTTGTCAGATTAAATTAAAAAGAAAAAAAATCAATGAGTGATATGATTTCCACAAGAAACCTACTTAAAATTAAAAACTAGGTTAAAACTAAAATAATAGGGAGACTATATCATACAAGTACAAGTCAATAGGTTTGATGGGTTTTATTTATCTAAAATACAGAAAGATGTTTTTGAGTTCAGGACAAAATCACTGGTGAGTAACATTTTTAAAGTGCCGTGCCAATCTGTAAGCATTAACCTTTGTTTAGAATGAAAATTACACCAGCTCTACAGAATAGAACTATGTCAGCCCCGAAGTGACCACACATGCAATTTTAAGTTTTCTAATAGCCATGTTTAAAAAAGTAAAAAGAATAATGGTGGATAAATTACATTATACATTTATCAAAAACCCTAAAATATATAACCACAAGAATGGACCCTAACGTGCACCATGGACTCTGGAGGAGGAGGACGTGTTAGCATAGGTTCACTTGTTGTAAGCAAGGCACCGTTCTGGTGCAGGATGTGATGGTGCAGGGGTCTGTGCGTATGTTCAGGCAGAAGGTTTATGGGAAATCTCTGTGCATTCTGCTCAATTTTGCTATAAACCTAAAACTGCTTTGAAAAGTAAAGCCTATTTAAAACAAAAAAAAATACATAAAAAGAAACAGGTGAAATCAATTTTAATAATATTTTACTTTCTTGTTTTCATATCGAATCCCTAAAATCTGGTTTGAGCACACTTTGATTTGGGCTTGCTACATTTCAATTACTCAAGAGCCACGTGTGACTAATGGCTCCCATAGTAGACAGTGCAACTCTAAACTTCTGGACTCTTCTCTCCCGGGCAGGAGTCAGAGAGTAAGGTGGGAGGAAGGTGGGAGTAAACCCAGCCAGTCGGTTCTGTGGACCAAGTTGAAGGTTGACCCCATCTCTCGTTACAGCTCTAGAATGTAACATCTGTGCTTGCTGTCTGTCAAGCACTGTGTTAGACATACTACCTACGATGTGTTCTCTTTTTCCCCCAACTTCCAGTATCATTTATCTTTCCTAGAATCTGGATACAATTAACTATAGTAAGACAGTGCTCAATACTATTTTAAGTCTCATTTTAGGATCTTTAAATTACCTCACCATTTGTAAATGTGAGTTAAGCAAAGAGTAACTTTATGTGTAAGCTACTTTATAAAGGCCAAATTCTGTTATAGTAAAGTCTATGTGTTGCACATAAAATCTTGAGTGATTATATCAATATCAAGTAAATTTGGTGGCATGTCAAATTTTAGTTTTCCAGTTTTACTGGAATGCTAATTCTCACATTTATAATGTCTTCTTTAATCTTCTCAAGGAGTCAAATATTAGAGTAAAGGAAAGAGAAGTTAAAAGACTTTGCCCAAAGTCACACAACTGGTTAGTGTTACAGTGTCATTTGGACTCGGGTGTGTCTTAAATCAGCCGTCTCCAACTGTTTAGTAACCAGAGGCCAATTTCATGGAAGACAATTTTTCCACAGACTGGGGTGAGGAGTGGGGGGATGGCTTTATAGCCTGCCACCAGAGGCAACTTAATTGTCACTTGCCACTCACTGACAGGGTTTTGATATGCATCTGCAAGTGATTGATTTATTATGGTCTCCGTGCAGTCAAACCTGTCTGCTAATGATATCTGTATTTGCAGCCACTCCCCAGTATTAGCATCACTGCCTCAGCTCCACCTCAGATCATCAGCATTAGATTCTCACGAGGAGCATGCAGCCTAGATCCCTGGCATGTGCAGTTCACAGTAGGGTTTGTGGTCATCTGAGAATCTAAAGCCACTACTGATCTGACAGGAGGCAGAGCTGGGGCGTAATGGAAATGATGGGGAGTGGCTGTAAATACAGATGAAGCTTCCCTCATTCACCACCCCACTGCTCACCTCCTGCTGTGTGGTTTAGTTCCTGACCCAAGGGTTGGGGACCCATGTTAAGCCCATGCTCTTGCCACTACATTATATTGCTGCTCTCTGTCTTGTGGGAAAGCTGTTTCTGGTGGTCTGAATGGGGGGAAACTGGAAATAAACTATTGGCTTCATCACAAAACAGCAAGGTAATCTAAAATGGACATACTATTTTTTCAAGCCTATTGACTATGTCTGAGGCTAGTGTCCAACCTTTTGCCTCAATGGGCAATAGTTAATAGAATGTCCAGGTCCCATTTGCCTATTGGGTTCCCTTCATAGGAGGGTTAATGATCCAGATAGGGCACCAGAATGCTTAGCCAAGAAGGACCTTAATCTCTCTATTTTCTGACTTCCCCCAGGATATAGTAGCTGGTCAGCCATCATTCTGGGTGGGAGGATCTCAAACAACTTCCACTTAGTGGCTCATTGTCACATCTCAGATTTAGCCATTCTTCTAACATGTCTGTCTCAATGATACACACACTGGTAGTAGAGAAATTGTCTCTACTACCAGAGCCCCTCAGCTTCACTAGCATAACTACACTGATTTACTCATCCAGAGCAACTCTGCTGCCATATCTCATGAGAGTTACCTAGAAATAAAGCCATTTCTGATTCTATAGCTAAGAGATCTCCAAGTGTTCAAGCATTCTCTTTGTGCATGAAACCTCAGGTATCACCTCTATGAGACAACCAAGGGGGGCTCAACGACTCCAGTTACTGAGGGCTTCGGAATCTTTGAATAGCAACTGCCAATCCTTTATCTTTTTCCTCCTTCTTCAGACTCTCCTTCAGGGTCAATGATTTACAAGGGGGTGGGTAGATGGCCTTTCATTTGCTAATGCTGTCAGTTGAATTGTGTGCCTGCCTCCCCCCAAATTCACATGTTCAAGTCCTAGTCCCCAGTTCTTCCGAATGTGACCCTATTTAGAAAGAGGGATTACTGCAGATGTATTTAGTTAAGATGAGATCATACTGGTTTAGGGTGGGCCCCTAAATCAATATGACTGCTGTCCTTATAAAAAGCAGAAATTTGGATGGACACGTACATACAAGAGGATTCCATGTGAACATGAAGGCAGAGATTAAGGGGATGCATCCAGAAGTCGAGGAGTGCCAAAGACTGTCAGCAAACCAGTGAAGCTAGGAGAGAGGCATGAATCAGATATTCCCTCACAGCTCTCAAAGAAACCAACCCTGCCAACACTTTGATCTCAGATTTCTGGTTTCAAGAACTCTGAGACATAAATTTCTGTTGTTTAAGCCACCCGATTGTGGTGCTTTGTTATAGCAGCCTACGAAACTGATATAGGGACCCAATGGCCTAATGACTCATCTTCAAGGCTTAGAGCAATCAGTCCACCTATTAAATTACCTTGGGAGTCATATCAATTACCTGTATGACCCCATTTTTCCACATGGAAACCCCCTTACAGGCTTCCCTTATGACATTTTCTGAGGTTCACAGAACTAAGGAGACCAACTGTTCCGTTTCGCCTGGAACTATGAGGTTCCTGGGACATAGGACTTTCAGTTTTAAAACCAAGATAGTCCCATATAAAGCAAGATGTATCAGTCACTTTACACAGAGCCCTCTTCCTGCTCAGGTCATTTTAGGGCACAGTTGGGTTGAGAGTAACTGTCTTAGATCCCTCAGCTGAGCTGGGTAACCACAGAACTGGGGAATTCTGGGCAGAGGAGATACATGTTGTGAAAGAGGGGTGAAAGCAATTAAGAGGTTTGGAACAAGATAAAAGGTTCTGAAAGGATGGTGGCAGGGGTACAGGAAGGGTGTGGAGACGAAGCTGAAAACACTTCTGGGTCCAATTGCTAAGAACCTCTGACAGCATGTTAAATAGTCGTGCATCATTCTATCCCGTAAGAAAAGAAGTGGCGCCTCCAAGAGTCTGAAGCAAAAGAGTTATCATCAGAGCAGATGTTTAGATGTTTTAGAAAGATTATCACGTTTTCTTATTGTAAACTTAAAACAGATAATAGGTATGCAGAAACCTAAAAGACATAAAAACCAACTTCAACATATGGATTTTGGTTAGAACTTGAAAAACTGTGAAAGGAAATTATGTGAAAATAAGTGAAATCTAAACACTGAATATTCACTGATATTAAGGAATTAAAAATTTTTAACTTTGGTTGTGCCTTTTTTTTTTTTTAAGGGAAGGGAAAGGGTAAAAGTATTAATTCAGGAGCAGAGAGAGGAAGACCAGAAAGAAGAGAGCGAGACAGTGCTTTGCTAGCCACTGTACCCTCTCAAACATTCCCCACAGTAGCTTCCAGGGAGGAGAGGTAAGGGATGGGGTGGGGACCCGCCTCCAAACTGTCTCTTAAAGTCTAACCCTGATATTCAAGGCTCTCCATATCTAGGTGCACAAGCATTCCTTCCTCAACCTTTTCCTGGTGGGATTAGGTACTTATTAGTCCATCAAAGACAAACTGAAGCAACCTATGTCAAAGAACTTTGCGGGTGAATCTGTGCCTTGGGCACTTGTCATGGGACCATATCTAAGGCAGAGCCCCTCAAGATTTTAGGGGAGGCCGAGTTGTTCCCTGTGACATGCCTTCTTTGGGTGTGAGGTGGCGTCTGAGCAGAGAGGATATTAAGACGACTATCGAGAGTTTGCGAAAGGGAGAAGTGAATTTGGTCCAACCTCGGACTTTGTCTTAGTTCTCGGGTGAACTTGTGATGTGATCTTGGGCAAGTCAGAGTCTCTCTGAGCCTGTGACTTTATCTGGAAACCTCGGGAGGTGGTAAAGGTATTCTAAGGGCCTTCCAGTTTGACATCCTCTGATTCCCCTCCAGGAGAATGTTGGCAGGGGTTCTCCGCTGCAGAAGCCGACACACAGCTGGGCCAAAACAAAGAGACACGGTCTCTGGCACGTTCCCGCCCCCAGCAGGTTTTGGAAACCCACGACAGCTGAGGGCGGGGCTTGAGCATGCCTCAGCCAATCACCAAAGTTCCAGGTCGTAGGGGCGGGGTCTCGGCGCGCTGCTGCGGTAGCCTGGCTGGGTCCGAGCATCCCGCTGTTCTGGACCTCCCGGCCGGACATGGCGACCAGCTGGACGTCCCCGCGAGTTCCGCTGCTGCTTCTGCTGGCGGTAGCGGGGATCGCGGAGGTGTCAGGGGCCTTGTCCCCGGGCAGTGTGGGTGAGTAAGTGCTGAAGTAGCGGTTCGGGGCGGTCCGGAGCGGCAGCCTCAGCGCTCCAAGATGGCGCGGGGCTGGGGGCAGGGGTGCGCGCGACCCCCAGACCCGGCCCACGTCCGGTGACCCAGGGGCCAGAGGTCCCAGCCGCAGGAAGGGGTGCCGAGGCTGAAAGAGAGAGGACTCCTCTCCACTCACTCTCCCCGCCCCGAAGATCCGCCAAAGTGGAAGCTGTGACCCATGTTCGAGGCCTTGTTCTGTCACCCACCAGACAGGGGACCCCAGCTCGTCCCTTATCTCCTCGACAGACTCTGATCTCTCAGAAAAGGGCTAGAAATGCCTTTGCCCAGGATCGTCGCTAGGGTTGGCTGGGTTTTGGAGGTGCAACCACCCACCGCCGTCCTGACCAGTTATTGTTACTTGACCCTCGCTGGGTTCAGAAAGGCAGACCTCGGGCAGCGAGCGGTGAGGGGTCCGACAGCCCGCAAAGTTCCAGTCTCAGAAGAGAATACACCCATCCTTTCTAAATCCGATGCGGTTCGCCGTGGGTGCACTGTGCGTCCGAGACAGCGCTGGGCTCCGGTGAGGAACTTTAAAAGTCAGGCAGCCTGGCTCTCTGAGCGCTGGCAGGCAGGCTGGAGGAGAGTTTTTTTTCTTGATCTGGGGGAATTAAACCCGGAGTGGATAGGAAAGTGTTTCGGTACTGTCTGAGCGTCTCTCCCGTGCTGGGCTTTAGGGGTTGATGCGAACGTCTGCTCTCCAGTATCTCTTCAGTCAGGAAGCGCGGTACGACAGGACACAAGCTGCTAGAAGTCAGCGCAGGAGTGTCTAGGGGAGGGGAAGGGCTGTGGCTGCGCAGAGGGAGTGAGACGACGTCTGTCTGAGGAGGTAGGAAAATTGAGTGTTTCCCCAACTGCACTAGACGGTAAAGGATGGCAGAGATTTATACGTGCAAGAGTGGTGGAGCAGTACATTGCTTACTGCAAGGGCTTACACCTAGAAAGAGCAAAATCCACCCCAACAGGGTTTTAAGGTAACGTACAATGGTAAATTTTTTTTTTTCCTTTTTTTAAGGCAAGGAGGGAGAGAATTGCGGCAGGAACCTGGGATTAATTCATTGTACCTGGGTTCTAAGTTTAGCTGTCAATTAGATGGAAACCAAAGGAGAGGGAGAGAGAAAATGCTGTGTATTCTTGGCTAAATCAGCTTACCTTTTTTGGCCCCATTTGTCTTATTAAGTTAAAGAGAGGAACTAAAGCATTTCCAAAGTTATGGTCCATAGAATACTAGTTAGTCCTTCATTTTCCTCTCACAACTAGTCAGTTCTGTGGGTGATAGTAGAGTGGAGTAGTTATGAACACAGCAACAGGTTATGCAGTCTTAGTCTTTTTGTGCTTTAATATCCACATTTATAATATATATGTCAGATTTTTTTGTGAGAATTGAGGTAATTCATGAGTAGCATTTAGAATAACATATAGTAAGCACTGAAATGTTAGCTATTAAGTAAGTTTGGGGAACACTGCACATTGTACCCCTTTCTTAAAAATTCACAAAACATGTTAGATTTCCAGTAGAGAGTCCAGGGATTCCTGTGGTAAAGAAACTGGTTTGCTGAGGGAACAGGGAAATGACTGCCAGCGGGTATGGTGTTTCTTTTTAGGGTGATTAAAATGTTCTAAAGTTAAATTGTGATAGTTGCTCAACTCCACGAATATACTAAAAACAACTAAATTGTATACACTTTAAAAGGATGAATTTTGTATTATGTGACTGTTAATGTATAAACTGATTCAACAATTGATTTAAATGGGCAACACCAAAAGGGAAGTGACAGGAGCTCCAGGAAGAACTTTAGTAGAGGAGAGGTGGGAGGCAGCAAAGCAAAAATATTATTTGATTAGTATAGCTTAAGTGGATGCCTTATTTGGGAAAGCCTAGGTGGCCGTTTCAATTTCTTAGTGTTAGGGTGTTACAGGCTTAGGTGGGTATTAGGCTTAGGTGTCAGTTTTCTTGGGTAGGCCACTAAGGCAGTAAAGCCACCTCAGTCTAATGGCCTCCTTGTTTAATTAATTTAACATGGTTTCTATAAGTACATTATGATAGAAAGATAGAAACCTGTTTGCTTATAGAACTCCTTTTCCTTCATAGCACCAAAAGCACACTTTAGAAAACAGTAGGTTAGATGATTCCTAAAGGCCTTTCCAGCTCTCCAAGTCCATGACAGCACAGAGTTTGCATATTTGATGAAAAGAAAAATTTCAGTTTGACTGAATGTGAGATTTGTCCCTTGTACTAAATTCTAGGAAGCATATATTACTTGTTTCTTTACATAAAGGCCATTGAGTAATACAATGGACAGAAGCTTCCTTTGTATATCTGTAGAACATGGAGAAATGGTTTTCAATCCTAAACAAAAATTGGGAACACAATATTAAATTGTATTTCAATGAAGGCTGAGCTTGTATTTCTGCTCTGTCTTCTTTCCTCTGTCCTTATCCTGTTCAAGGTTGGATATCCCTGTCTCCTGGTATCTCCAAGGAATATCTGGAGATAAGGAATGCAGGTATTCCTTATCTGTTCTTAGAAATTTTCATTCCTATTCTTGGGGAGGGTGGTGGAGGTGAGGGAGTGATATTACTTGCTCAATGATTATCATCTCTTGAGAAGTTTGGCCACACCCTCTTCTTGGGAGTAATGCCACACTTTCTATTCCAGTGTACTTTCTAATCCCTCCCCTTTCTAATCCACACCGCCCCCCCACCCCAAATCACACTTCTAGTGTTCCCTTTGAAGGATGGGATGCGACCTTAAGCTGTGGTAGGTCTGCCATGGCACCTGATAATAGCTGTTTCTATTTAAGACTTCTGTAATAAATAGTACATAAGAGGGAAAGATGTAAAATTAAGGGCTAGATTTCAATTAGTTGACATTTAAGGAATTATGTAATAGCCTAGAATCCTGAAAAAAGAATGTAATAAATTTTAAGTTAGAAAAAGAAAATGGCCATCTAGAGGAAATTAATAAACAGATTTTCTTTCCAAAGAAGTATCTTGGCCCACACATTGCAGAGAGAACAAGGATTGGTGATAGACCAGATACGACAGTTTATTCTGGTTTGCTGCTGAAAGTGCCCGTCTTATATCCATAGATTTCAGGAATCTTTCATGCCACTTCTGGAAGGAAGTAGGATGATGTCAGGAGGTGGTTTTTATGTAGTAAAAATGTGGGCTTTAGAAAAGCAAAAAAGATAATGCAGGTATTTGTTCAAGAAATACTTACTTAGTGCTTACTGTATGTCAGGTACTGTTCTAGATATAGGATATATTACTAGTGAGGAAAGATAGAAAATAAACAGATAAACAAAATGATTTCTTGTAGTGGTAAGTATGCTATGAAGGAAACCAGATGATAACATAGAAATTGTGTGAGTACAGGGAGAGTGGTTCTTTATATAGTGATGATGAGACGCCTGTTTTAGAAGGTGTAGTTCAGAACCAAGATCTGAAGACATGAAGGTGCTATCCTTAGGAAAGATGAGAAGGGACCAAAAAGTGCAGAGGCCCTAAGGCAAAAAGGAGCAAAAGGTCAGTATGGTTGTAGCAAAATGAACAAGGGAGTAGGCTAGGGCTAGTGGTGCTGAGCCTTGCAAAAAGCCACGTAAAGATTGTGGATTTTATTGCATGTACAGATAAAAACCAATAGATTTTTAAGTAAGAGATGTGTGCTTTGGCTTATATTTTAGATAATTCTGGTTTCTGAATTTTCAGAAAAGTGATTATAGTGAACGGTAATAACAGGGTGACTAGAGAAGCCCATTGCAGTAGTTGAAGCAGGAGATAATGATGACAGAGCAGAGCGGTGGTGAAGGTACAAGAGAGATTCAGGGTATATTGCTGATGGATTGGATGTGGGAAGTCAGGTAAGGAGGAATTAAAGATTACTCACAGATTTTTACCTTAAGCAACTAAGTGAAAAATACCTTTTGCTGAGGTCAGGATGATGGGGAGGAGCAGATTGGAGGTGGTTGGCAAAGGAGCCAGGAAGAGTTGAAAGTTCCATTTTTGAACATATTTAAGATAGATATTAGGAATAACTCCCCCAGGTCCATTGCTTATTAAGCTCTAAGGTTCATACCTGCCAGTAATCCATTCAGCAAATATTTATTAAGCTGGTAATAGTGCCAGGCAACTAGGATAGACACTAGATGTAAAGGGGTAGGTGAAAACAGACATTGTCTCTGTTTTCTTAGGGTTTATGGTTTAGTGGGACATTCAGACATTATATATCACCCAAAGTGTGTATCTACATCAATGCTAATATGTGGTTATATTAGTACATATCCATTTATATTCTAAATCTGAAGAATATATTTGAGGAAAAAACCATGTGATTTAGTCAAGTATATAGCACATAATATGATGGATGTTGTGGAGCACATAAGTAACATGAAGAAGACTTCAAGAAAAGGGTGGTATTAAGAGAAACATTCTGACCATATAATATACCACTGGAAGCTAGACATTCATACTCATGTTTGTTGGCTTATTATTTTTATAGTCATACTTCTAGATGTAAATGGGAGGATAGAGTGGGGAAGGGAATTATCCAAGAATACTGGCTATTAGCGTCTGGGGAGAAGACCTTAAGAGAGTCATTTGCTTTAGTTGTCTCATAATGATGAGTGTCTAGGTTAAGGCTCTTTTGACTCCCAAAGGAACAGAAACCAAGGGCTAGGGGGCTAGTTACGTACCTTCTAACAGGAGAACACACAGAAATCCAAGGGCGGGAAATTCAGTACAGCACGACCCTTAGAGACTGTGGGAACTGGAAACTACTTTTGGAGGTAGTCTCTCTCCACCTGTGGTTGGTTCTCTCCCATGTATCTCTTGCATTTCCCACTGCCCATCAACCACCTTCCTCTTTTGACTCAAGGTGTCTGCACCATCATAAAACTTTAATTTTCGCTGCCTCGACTCTTCTTGACCTTATAGGTGCAGAACCCACCACCAACTGGTCACATATCTCTGTGCCTGAGTGTACGATTGGGATCAATTTACCTTTTGACCTAGGCCAAAAACTCATGGTGTTCGTTAAATTGTGGGTTGGTCACTATATGAAATGCAGTAATGAAGTGGTACAGTAAAGAAAAGACCACTTTTTGTACATTTTTTTCCTGATAAAAAGGCATTGCATAACTAGGAAATTATTACTTATTAACCTTTAAACAAAAATTTTTTTGAGCCGAGCACTGTGCTGAATGGGTACAAGAAGTTTACAGCCAATCTGGAGATATCTTAACTACAGACATGAAGTGATGAGAGAAGAGTTAAAGTGTTCAAGTTCTAGTCCTGACTAAAATAGTAGGGCCTTAGATAGAAAAAAGAAGGAGAAGGAGCAGAAAGAAGGAAAGAAAAAGAAGGAAACCTACCCCAAAACCAGCATGACTTGGATTGTGGGAGAAGAAAGGCTAAGAGTTGAGGTAAGATTTAAGTCAGCAGAAAGAGGGCACTAAGTGTTTCAGGCAGAAAGCTGTGTAAATGAAGGCTTTTTTTGTTTAAAAAAAAAGGTAGAATGTGAGGAAAGGGGAGGTTAGATTTTAAAAATTTAAAATGCCCTTGATGAGATCTGGCTGTCATATTCGCAATAGAATCAAATGAATGTAACTGGTTGTTGCAACAGTGCAGTATGATGCAAGCAATGGAGAAGGATATCTGTAACTTACAAATGACTCACAAAAAATATATACGTGTTTGTCCAGATAGGTAGGTAAGTCAGTGGGTGAGACAACAAGATGTTAGCAATATTGAAGCCAGGTGGCTGGGTATATGGGTGATCATTTTACTGTGTTTGGCTCTTCATTGGCTGATGATATACCATAGTTCACCGTGTACAATGTGCACCCACGTTTTGGGCCCAAACTTTCAGGAAAAAATCTTTTGTCTTAATTTTTAATTCAATTAATTATTTATTTATATTTAGATACTTGTTTTTTGTATTACAAAGGAATTGTAGCATTTATTTTTAAGATTTTATTTATTAATTTTAGAGAGGGGAAGGGAGGGAGAAGAGAGGGAAATATCAGTGTGAGGTTACCTCTTGCGGGCCCCCCACTGGGGACCTGCCCCACAACCTAGGCGTGTGCCCTAGACTGGGAATCGAACAGTTCACCCTTTGGTTCACAGGCTGGTACTCAGTCCACTGAGCCACACCAGCCAGGGCAAGAAATTTTATATAGCTAATAATTACAAAACACAAGAACTGATACAAGTTATTTCAGGCACTACCCATGTATAATACCATGTCCTTAATTTCCCCTCAAAAATTTGGGCCAAAAGTGCACTGTATGCACAGCAAAATATGGTAGTCTACACACACACACACACACACACACACACACACACACACACGAATATTTACAGGAATAAATATAACAATTGGAAGAGTGCATTTATAAGTTGTAGTTGCAGTTGTCATTTAAATGTTTTTTAAAGTGAATGTCAATTTCCAGACCGTTTTGAAAACAAATTTGACTACAATTAAGATTGGAGTTTTTAATTAACTGTCTTTCTTTTTAATCTAGAATGACCTTTTTCCAGTATCAGCTCAGGTTCAGTTTTTCCCCATCAATGGTTTCGAACATAAGCGTTCTGTTTTAGTAATTCTATAGAAAATCGTTAATTAGAGGGCAAGAGTGTATCTGTCTAGAGTTTTTATTGGGATTCCATCACTTAGGCATTATTAATTGAATTATTTATTGTCCGTGTGGTTGAACTCAATCTCCAGTTCTTCTGTCCTGCTGGAATTTGGGAGGTGGAGATAAAATCATGTAGCTAGCTGAAAACCTCTTATCTCTTGGCTGATCTTTCTAGCACTGCCAGTCCTTGTCCTGAGTATATCTGGGTGAGATCTTGGCCCACCTCATTAGCATAACAAAGACATTCCTATTGCTCGGGAAAGTCCAGGGAATTTAGAGTCTCCAGGAACCATGGACAAAGCCCACTCTTCAAACAAACAAACAGGAAAAATCTTCCCTATATCCTGCATCCTCCTGTGACCACCACTCTCTTTCACTTCCATCACTGCTAGACTTCTTGAGAGCCTTTATTTGCTGTTTATACTTCCTCCCTTCTGGTTTATTCCTTAATGTCATTCATGTCAACCAACTCCACAGAAAGTACATTGCGAAGGTCACTGAGTGGCCTTCTAATTAGTAAATCCATTCCTTTTTCTGAGTCTTCAATCTACCTGACTATTCTGGGGTGTGGCACTAGCTGCTCCCTCTTCTGTGATGTCGCTTTCTTGCTATCTCTGTGTTCCATCTCAATCTCCTCTTTGTTTCTTCTTATGTCTCAGATGCTGCTGTTCTTTAAAATTTGACATTGTGTTCACTTCTCACTAGAAACTCTCCCTAGGCAAAGTTTACCTTCTTTATACTGATGATTCCAAATTTGGATCTTCAGACTTGGCTTTACCTGCATTTCAAACTTGGGTTTTTACTTTACTGGGATTTCCATCTGGATGTCCTGTGGGAACCTTAAATTTAACATGTCCAAAACAAAATTCACTGTCTTTTAAAAAATTATTCAACTTTACATTATAGGTATAATGAGAGAATAGAGTCCACAGGGCATTCGTAAGGGTTGAATGAGATAATGTATAAAGCAAACCAAGTAAAATGGTGGCATGTGGAAAGTACATAAAACATTAGCTATTATTACATGACAGTCTCCACTATTAGACTATAAGCTTTTTGGACAAGAACCAACCTAGCACTGCCCTTGGCTTCTGCTAGATACATAGTAAAGTTGAATTAAAATGAATAATAATGATAATCTCTTGAATAAATGTGTAGCCATCTAATTTAGCTTAACTGTCTTGTTTATCTGAAATGGGCAACATCGGGTGTTTGTTTTCTTCCTAGGTGCATTGTGTTGTGACCATTCAAAGGATAATCAAATGTGCCGTGATGTATGTGAACAGGTAAGCTTACACCATAACTCTAGAGGATATTAGTAACTGTTTATTACATAGAATTGTCTCAGAGAAATCCTGCACAGCACCTTAAGTGAACAGAGCTCACATCACCAGTAGTGGAACAAATTAACGTGTGTCTGCTGACGTGATGCACTGCAAAAGAGTGCAGTAGCTCATGTGGAATTTCTGTCAAAAATGCATAACCTGACCATGAAGAAACAATAGGGCAAGCCCAGACAGGGGGATGTTCCTCAGAACAAAAGCCTGTAATACTGATTTCTTCAAAAAGATATCAGAATTATAAAAACAAAGGCTATAAGAAACTTCCAGATTAAAGGAAACTAAAGAGACATGACAACTTAGTGCAAAGCGTGATCCTGAGTTGGACCCTGGAGTAAAAAGATTGCTGTAAAGGACACTATTGGAATAAATTGGTGAAATTTGAATATGAGCTGTAATAATATTTTTATCAGTGCTGTAACCCTGAATTTGGTGGTTGTATTGTGGTGAGGTAGAATGGTGTTCTTGTTCTTAGGAGGTATGTGCCGGAATTTAGGGATAAATATTGTGGCTGTAATGAATTTTAAAATGTTTCATCAAAATATTAGTAGTAATAATATGTTTATGCAGACAGAGTAAATGTTGCAAATGTTAATAGTGGGTCAATCTAGATGAAGACTAGATACTCATTGTACTACTTTCGAAACTTTATGTTTGAGTTTTTCTGGTTGAGCCTTTTCAGGCAAGTTCTACTACTGAGATAATACCTACTTGTTCCTAAAGTCTTACCTTTCTTTCACCATCTTGGTTGTATGGTTCTAGCCTTAGAGAATTGATGCTTGAGAATTGATGGCCTCACTCATCTTTTGGAGGAGTTTTCAAGTAATTATGTGGATTTCGTCACTGCCTAGAACCGAGAAAGCTATCTAACAGATTAGAAGTTGCTTGAAACAATATTATGAATTTAGAAAGACTTTGCAAGATACTTTCTAATTATAAAACGAGACAGTGACTTGGCTCATCTAAATAGCTGCCTGAGAGTGGAGAGTGAGGAAGAAGAGACAGTCACGCAGGGGTTGTGGGCACCCGCGCACTTCCCGGGGGAGAGTGAGTACCCCAGTCTGCCGGACCAAGGGAGGCCTTGCCATGCACGCCCGCGCCCCCAGCCCGAGTAGGGGGAAGCTGTGAGCACCAGGGTACCCAAAAGAGACACCACTGATCTCACAGGTATTCTACCACAGAAGTTCACACCATAAACACAGGGAACCAGAACAGATCAATTTAAGAAACAGAGGTTAACAAGAAGAGTCTCAGGAATAAATAGCTGCCTGAGACTTCATGTTGAAACACATTGCAAATTGTTCTCTGCTAATTTATTGCCAGAAAAATAGCTTTTAAAAGCAAAAACGGCCTCTTCATGCTGTTACCGTAAGGGAGCTTTTAAAGTTGCTCTACGACTTTTAGAAACACTGCTTTCCTGACTTTTTGCTTTGTTCTGTTTTTTCCACTAGGTGTTTAATAGGGTGAATGATTTTTAGGAAGCACCTGCAGCAGGCAAGGTCTAATTTCTTAAACTCAGAAATGTTAGAAATTCTATAACTTAGCAATTTAGTTACCGTAATAAGGAGCATTCTTCCCTGACCTAGTTCTTTAGTTGAGAAATAAGGCAAAGAAATAAGGCACTTTAGACTCCAGGTGTTACTCTTATTACTAGTTACACAAATGTCGAGTGTAACTTTTATCTCCAGATAGACGCTAAACTACAGAATTAGATTTACTCCCAGAGGAGGAGAGGTAAAGTCTGGGTTGCATGTGTGTACTTCCTCCTGCCAAACTTGGCAGTCGGGTTAGTCAGTCAGTCTTCACAATTACCAAAGGACTGCGTGAGCCATGTGGAGAGAGGCGAGGCTGATAAAACTAGCAGAGTTCACTCAGAATGAAAGGGAATACCAGGAATGAGGAATAATTATTTCTTCAGTAGAGAATGAAGAAAGGGTGGAGTCCTGATGACATCTAGGTTTTGGGTTAGAGTGCATAGTAGTATCCCTGAGGGTTATGGGAAGCTGGGGAAAAGATTTGGTTTGGGGGAAGGTGAGTTGCTCAATTATCGTTGAAAACTGTGAAGACAGTTGGAGATTTGGAATTAAAACTTTAGAATTTGAATTTATGTAAGTCAGGCTGGTGTTTTATAGTAGTCAATAAAGTAAGGTATCAGATGCCAGAGAAAAGTCAAGGAGTTTGAGATCTGAGAAAAGGCCCTCGGTTTTTAAAGAATTTTATTTACTTATTTTTAGAGAGAGGGTGAAGGGAGAGAGAAAGAGGGAGAGAAACATCAAACGGTGGCCTCTCGCATGTGCCTGGCCACATGTGCCCTGACCTGGAATAGAACCGATAGCCTTTCACTTTTCAGAGCAATGCCCAACCAAGTGAGCCACACCAGTCAGGGCAAGACCCTTAGTTGTTGTTTTGTTTTATTTTTTAACTGTTAGGAGAGATGTTCTAGAGAAGGGATTTTGTTTGCTTCGTATATGCTGAAGCCCTCACTGCTTAGAATTCTTAGTGTTAGTATGAAAAACTGCATAAATATTTCTAGATTGACTGGAGCAGTGGGGCTAAAGTCAGAGATTTAAAACATTTTTTAAATTTAAATTTATTTTACTTATTTTATTCTTTAAATATATTTTATTGATTATGCTGTTATACTTGTCCCATTTTCCCCTTTTATTCCCTTCTGCCCTGCACACTCCCTCCCACCTGCATCCCCCCCCCACTTTAGTTCATGTTCATGGGTCATATATATAAGTTCTTTGGCTTCGTAGAAGCCAAAGAACTTATATATATTTCCTATGCTATTTTCTATACTATTCTTAACTCCCCCATCTTCTACCTACCATTTATGCTACTTACTCTCTGTACCTTTTCCCCCTCTCTTCCCACCCACTCCCCTGCTGAAAAATGGTGATCTCCATTTTTGTGATTCTGTTCCTGTTCTAGTTGTTTGCTTTGTTTTTGTTTTAGGTTCAGTTGTTAATAACTGTGAGTTTGTTATCATTTTACTGTTCATATTTTTTATCTTTTCCTTTGGTAAGTCCCTTTAACATTTCATATAATAAGGGCTTGGTGATGATGAAGTTCTTTAACTGACCTTACCTGGAAAGCACTTTATCTGCCCTTCCATTCTAAATGATAGATTTGCTGGATAGAGCAATGTGGGATGTAGGTCCTTGCCTTTCATGACTTGGAATACTTCTTTCCAGCCCCTTCTTGCCTGTAACGTCTCTTTTGAGAAATCAGATGACAGTCTTATGGACACTCCTTTGTAGGTAACTGTCTCCTTTTCTATTGTTGGTGCTTTTAAGATTCTTTGCTTATCTTTAACCTTGGGTAATGTAATTATGATGTGCCTTGGTGTGTGCTTCCTTGGGTCCAATTTCTGGAACTCTCTGAGCTTCCTGGACTTCCTGGAAGTGTATTTTCTTTGCCAGGTTGGGTTAGTTCTCCTTCATTATTTTTTCAAATAAGTTTTCAATTTCTCGGTCTTCCTCTTCTCCTTCTGGCACCTCTATGATTCAGATGTTGGAATGTTTAAAGTTGTCCTGGAGGTTCCTAAGCCTCTCCCCTTTTTTTTTTTTTTTTGAATTCTTGTTTCTTCATTGTGTTCTAGTTGAATGTTTCTTTCTTCCTTCTGGTCCAAATTATTGATTCGAGTCTAGGTTTCTTTTCCTTCACTGTTTGTTCCCTGTGCATTTTCCTTTATTTCACTTAGCATAGCCGTCATTTTTTCATCTAATTTGCAACCACATTCAACCATGTCTGTGAGCATCCTGATTACCAGTGTTTTGAACTCTGCATCTGATAGGTTGGCTAGCTCTTTGTCAGTTAGTCATATTTTTTCTGGAGATTTTGATCTGCCGTCATTTGGGCCTTTTTTGTTGTTGTTTCCGCCTACCTGCTACATATAAGGGGCGGAGCCTTAGGTGTTCACCAGGGCAGGGCAACCCACATCTCTGGGTTGTGACGCTGTTGTGGGGGAGGGGCCCGAGAGGGAACAGTGCCATTTGCTTCACTCTCTGCTGGTTTTCAGTCACTTCTCCTGCCACCCACAGTCAAATTGGGCCTTTCTGGTGCTGATTCCCGGGTGGGTGGGTTTGTGTACGTTCTAGGACCCTGCGGGTCTCTCCAATGAACACTCCTGTGAGATTGGGAGTTTCTCCCGCTGCTGCCTCAATTCCCACAGATGTTTTCAATCAGAGGTTTGAGGCTTTATTTCCCTGTGCTGGAATTCTGGGTTGCACAGTCTGTTTTGTTCCTGAGTTGTTCCTCCCAGTTTATCTGCACGCAAATGTGGGACTGCCCAGTCCTGCCCAGTCTGAAGTCCGCCAGCCACCACTTTGTCTACCAGCCACTGCCTTGCCTCGAATCCTCTCTGCCCTCCAGGCTAGATGAATATTTCTTCTTTAACTTTTTAGTTGTCGGACTTCCATACAGTTCTTTTTTCCGTCAGTTCTGGTTGTTTTTTGTTTTTAAATTTGTTGTCCTTTTGGTTATGCAAGGAAGCACAGTGTGTCTACCTATGCCTCCATCTTGGCTGGAAGTCCCATTTTACTTATTTTAATCCTCACCAAAGGTTATGTTTTTATTGATTTTAGGGAAGGAGGAAAGGGGTTGAGGGGGAGAGAAACATAAACATGGATCAGTTGCCCTGTATGTGCCCCAACTGGGGATCAAACCCACAACCTAGGTATGTGCCCTGACCCGGAATCAAACCTGCAGCCAGTTTGGTGCACCGAATGACCCTCCAGATTAACTGATCCTCCTAGCTAGGGTGAGGAACTGAATTTTTAATTTTATTTAATTTTAATGCTTTCAGTTTAAATTTAAATAGCCACACATGGCTAAGCAGCTACCTTATGAAATAGATCCAGAGGCTTGATCAGATTCAGGTTAGGTTTTGTTTTGATTTTGTTTGTCGAGTCTTCTTTATAAGCGATACTGTGACTGGTTGTCTCTTCTTGTAATGTTATCAGTCGCCTTTGATAATAACCTGAATGCATTAATTCACTGGGGTTTGCAAAATGGTAATATTGTAGCTTTCCTTACTTATTTATTATAGTTGGTAGTTTGGAGAAAAATGGCTTCTAAAACTATTAGGGATAAACCCTTTTTCACTGTCCTTGTTAGCATTTATGGGCTTTACAGCCTTAACTGTTTGTAGGTAACCATGAAGTTGTGTCTGACATACATAATGATTTATAATTTACTGAGACATCAAATCGCGGTTAACTGAAGTTCTGTTTGGAAGTGAACCAGGTAGCCAGCCTTGTTAGTGAACTTGTCAGCTCCCAGGCATCTGTATTGAAAAATGGCTTTGTCTCTATTTTATGGCATTTTGCAGAGAAGTTTATGCCATAATGCTGTTCACAAATTTGTTCTTTACCAGTATCAAGGTATAACAGTCTATTTTTGATTGTGGTCAGTTGACTTAAAGCAGTTTGTAGAATAGTTTAGAATGAATTTATCATTTTTTCATCTTTTCTATTTTCTTCTTTCTTTTTCTCCCAGGCTCCAATTGGTGGCACTGTTTTACCCATTTTTGGTCATTAGAAAATAGGACCTGGACTTTCTTGGTTATTTGCCAAACTACCCAAGAAATGTTACATTAGTTTAAGTTAGATCTTTCCAAAGGTTTTTCATTTATTAAAGGAAGTTGGAAGATACTCTAGACAACTGATAAATCTAGAATATAATACATTTTAACCTCTTTTTTATTTCTCATGAGAAAGTGCCACACAAACTTTTTTCTTTTGTCAAATAGATATTCTCCTCAAAAAGTGAATCCCGACTAAAACATCTGCTGCAGCGAGCCCCAGATTATTGCCCTGAAACAATGGTAGGTCTTGTTTAACTTAACTGTGGGAACTTTTGTCTAAATGAAGTCATCGAATAAGTTCTTTTTAAATTTAGCAAAATTTTCAGTGTGAATGGGGTTTGTAGTCAAAGTAAAATGTTAGATTTATCTAGGTACTTTAAAAGGATCTTCATACAAATGCTAAGTAGAATATATCTTTCACCTTTATTGTTTATTCTATGATATAGGTAAAACCAATATTAAATACAAATTTATTCTAGTCTTTACATGTCATTATAATAGTTTATCTAGAATTTGGAATTTTACTTACTATATTTTGATAATTTTATGATAACTATATTAACTTAGTTTTATATTTATTTAGATTTTGAAAAGTTGTATTTCAGATGAGGGGAAATGTGTGATTTTTTCATTATTCCTGCCTTCCCATTTTCTGGTATACAACAAATGTATTGCTTGCCTGTCTGAATCATGTAACTTAAATGTCTCTAATGCTTGGGTCACCCTCAGCGTCTGGGATGCTCATGAACCAGGCTAAAAAAGTCTGAGCTTACCATGAGAGAGCATCTTTAGATGTGGCAGCTTACATCATGTGTGAGGGAGGGAGGAGATGGTGGCCACACAGTTCTGACTGATATATTTTCCTCTAGTCGCTTTACAGACACTTTTGTCTTTGCGTGTAGAAGTAGTGGTTACAGGACACATCGTGAGTAACCAGACTGACCTTCAGTGCTGTTAGATGAGAAGATGGGAAAAGAGCAAGATATCTTGCATTTGTTTTTTTCCCCCTGAATAGCTGGTTAATACGCGTATTTTCCTCGAACATTGACTGTATAGATGCAAACATAATCAAATCAGATGTACATAATTTTTGTAGAAATTAAGTGTCATTTAGATACTGGTTATCTACATAAAAGCCTTTTGGTGATTACAATTTTAGGTTGAAATTTGGAGTTGTATGAATTCATCTTTGCCAGGTAAGTAATAGAAGTGTAACATTTAGCACTTTATTTTTTTAAACTTATTGTTATTGTTAAATCTGTGTTATAGTCCTATAGCTTAAGTTTACCTGTATACCCTTGAGTTTCTATCCTCTCCTTCCCAGAGGCACCCAAATTTTCCAATATACTTTATTCTCCTTCACTCAATACTTAACTTTGTATTCTTGTCTCTACTTCTACCTTGCATGCTATTGAAACTGGTTTTGAAAGATCACCAGGATCTCTTAGTTCTAAATCGTACAGCTTTTCCTCTCTTTGGCTTCCCTATTCTTTAAAGATTTTACTCATTTATTTTTAGAGAGAGTTAAGGAGGGAGAAAAAGAGGGAGAGAAACATTAGTCAGTTGCCTTTTGCACGCCCCCAGTGGGGGACTTAGCCTAAAACCCAGGCATGTGCCCTGACCCATGACGCTCACACTGAGCAACACCAGTCTGAGCAACATTTGATACTATTGACCACTATTCCTTGGGACTGCTCCTTACCCTTTCTTACCTGTCTCCTCTTAATCCACCCTCCTCCAGTCCTCTTCTGCCGCTGCCCATGGACTATGGTTCCTCTTGGGTACAGTCTTCCTTTCTCCACCCACACCTACTCTGCTAACTGATCAGCTCTGGGAAGGTAACTTTCAAATCCAAGGTCATTGTTTGTGACTTCTAGGTGTCTCTACCTGGATTTCTACATCCAGGTGGTATCTGAGGTGCAAATCCAAAACCAAACTCATCTTTTTTTTTAAGATTTTATTTATTTTTAGAGAGGAAGGGTGAGAGAGAGAGGGAGAGAAATATCAATGCACGAGAGATACAGTGATCGCCTCTTGCACACCCCTAACTGGGGACCTAGCCTGCAACCCAGGCATGTGTCCTGACTGGGGATCAAACTAGTTAGGACTTTTGGTTCACAGGCCAGCCCTCGATCTACTGAGCCACACCAGTCAGGGCCAAACTCACTTTATAATTGCCTGTCATGGGAATGACACTACTGAAAACCAAGTTCTCTTTGGCTGCTTTTTCCTTTAGCTCCGTTGACTCTCTGCTTGTAAAATCTGTCTTCTCTACTCTTAGTTCAAGCCTTTCTTATTACATTCTTGGGGTAGAATATTGTAATGAACTTGTAACTGGTGTTTCAACACATTATAGCTACCCTCCTGAGCCCTTCAAAAAAAAAATCCCTCAAGGGTTATCCATTTCCATTGAAATGAAAGCCAAACTCCCTAGCCTGGTATTCATGGTCCCCTAGAATTAAAACTTATTTTCCAATCCTGATTAAAACTAGTGCCTTGAAAAATGGGAGTATGTTTTACATATCTCTGAACTGTGAAGGCTGTCATACAGTTTGAAGTTTGTATTTCAGACATAATGTCTTCCTGGAATTTCCCACATCTTTACCCATTTTCCTAATTATCTCTTTATCTAATGTCCTGTAAGCGCACACACACACACGTGTATGTATGTATACACACATATGCCATCAAAGACACACGTGTGTGTACAGGCATATATATACATGCACATTACTTTTACCAAACTGTAATCTCCGTAATGGAATAAACCATGTTTTATCTATTTCTTAGTCCACAGAATATCAGACAGAGTTCCTTGTACTTGGTAGAGGTTCAGCAAATTTAAATGCTTGTTGAAAAATGTAATATTTTCTAAAAAGAAATAGCAACATACTGCATTACAGCATAAAAATTCAGTTTATGACCTACTGATTTTATTTAAAGTTATGTCTTAAGTGTGAGTGATTCTGAATAGCAAACAGCAAAGATAAAAAGGAAACTACCAGGCAATGGGGTTAGATGGGAGTCTGTTGCCCTTTTTACTTAAAACATGTAGGGATACAGAAGCTTATGATACTCAGTATTTTTAGCCAATTGTAACAATTGGGGTAGTTTATATTATAGAGTGGGGCAAAAGTAGGTTTACAGTGATGAGTATACAAAATACAGCTTATTGCTGCATTATTATTTAATTATTGTATTATTTTCCATATAAACAACTGTAAACCTACTTTTGCCCCACCCTTTATTTTGAGAGCTTTCTCTGCCTGTGGGCCACTTACATGCTTTTGTTTGTTTTGTTTTTTAGCATAATTCTTCTATTTGTTGTAAGTCCTAGTTTTATTTGGAGAACTATGTTATGTATTACCCTGAATTCCTGACACTTTTTTCAGTTGTAAATAATAATCTAATGTATATGTGGATTTGAAGACATTTGTATTACATGGAAGCAACATAAAACATTTTTTAAAGGAAATAAAGATTTTGCAGCATCCCTACAAGCATAAATCTTTTTATTTTCATAATTATTACTTATATCTCCTAGGAGTCATTCTTTAACATTTGATTGCAAAAAGGGATCTAAAAATACACTAAAACACTTTTTAAAAAAATCCTCACCCAAGGATATGCTTATTGAGTTCAGAGAGAAAGGAAGGGGGAGAAGAGAGAGAAGCATCAATCAATTGCCTTCCGCGCACGCCCGACTGGGGATTGACCCTGCACCCTTTTTGGTGTACGGGACAACATTCCAACCGAGCCACCCAGCCAGGGCTACATTAAAACACTTTTTATAAAAAGCGATTCTATGATACCTCTTGGTAGCACAGTGATTTGGCTGGAGAAATAGCTGCTGTACGTAAACTGAACTAGAAGAGTATTTTGCCCTATGATGCAGTAAACCATCAAAGGCGGTCCTGGCTCACAGGAGATATTTCTGTCTGTGTACTATTTTTAGTCTTTAGATGGCATCATGGGTTTTACACTTCTGTGTGTATTTAACATACCTAAATCCAGTACTATTTGTGCCCTTTTTTGTTTGTTTGTTTGTTTGTTAAGTTGGAATCTTTGCCTCTGCTTCACAGTCTAAAGGTGAGGAAGGCCTCTCCTTGCTGTCCTGGACCTGCGTGTCCTTTATAGAGGCTGCCGACCTGAGAGTGAGAATGAGAGGGTTTAAGGGGGCAGGCAGGAGAGAGAACAGAACAACAAAGTACCTGATAATTATGAGATGAGGAGAGGTGACCCCCCCCAAAATGGAATTTATTTATGAAAAGTTGTGTATTCATTCTTACATGTTTAAACTTCAGTCGCCTTCAAAGTACTATCCATTTGATGCAGAACACCTATCAAGACGTGTTTTCCCCTGTGCAAAACTGTTTTTGAATATCAGTTTTGATGGCTTTCAGTGCTTCTGCCATTTTTGTTTCACCTCTTCCACCTCAGCAAAACATTTCCCTTTGAGGACTTTTTCATCTGGGGAAAGAGAAAAAGATGCTCGGGTGAGATTGAGTGAATAGGGAGTGTGGAGCACAGGGCTCATACTATTTTTGGTCAGAAGCTACTAGAGCACTCTGTGTGGTGTGGACAGGTGCGCTCATAAATCACCCATCATGAAATAGGCAAATACATTGAAAGATCTTCAAAAACAATTCACTGAAGTCCAGCACAGCCTCTCACAACAATGCCAGTTGGTACACTGATACTAGGACACTCACCTAGCGGGGGAAGCCTGTACTACAAGGGGCCCACCCTCCAGAAGATAATTCTAGGTTTTTTGGGTCCCCACTTGTATGCTATGAGGGACTCAGAAGACTGATGATAGCATTAGGAGTAAGGCTGGGTTGGGGGGGTGGTAATAATTTTGAGGCTTTTCTGTCTGAGCTCGTTTTCCTATAGATACCTACTTTGATTTTTTTGTGGTATCCATGAGCCAATTTGGCATGTTCATTGTGTTTGTTGCTACTTATGACCAAAACATTTGAACATTTTGTTTTTAAGGCGTGTTTAAGAAATCTGATGGCTGGGTTGGCTTAGGCTGCTGTGAACTGGCTATTACCTTGGAATGTCGACAGGCATGCAAACAGGTAATACTGGACAACCATGCTCTTAAAAAGCATGGATTGCAGTTTGGGCTTTAGCTGTGCATATTCTTGATCCTTGCGAACCTTATAACTTTGGAGAGATGACCCACAAAACCTGCAAATTTAGCATTTCTTGCATAGACCCCTTCCTTTTACACTTGCTGTTTTTTCAGTTATGGCTGCTGCACGTAAGACCATAAGCCCTCTCTTATTCTTTCTCAACTTCTCTCTGCCACACAAAGAAAGAATATTCATAAGTTATATAAGTGTCTTATCACTATGTTATATACCTGAAACTAATATAATATTGTATATCAACTGTAATTGAAAAGTTTTTTAAAAATCAAAGACAAAATATAGGAATTGAGGCCTTTTGTACTGTGCCTGGGGTCATCCTTAGTCAATGCTGAATGACTCCAAATGGCCATGTGAATTTGGGGTACACCTGGATGAGAGCAGTTGATACCATCGGCCTATTTTGCTTTCATCTTCTCTTCTGTCTTTTATCCACAGTTTCCCCTGAGAATGTTCTTATATCCCCTCTCTGCTCCTAAGGTGAGCATGACTCACAGTGTATTACGACTTCTTTTTGAGTTGATATATTTCTGGTCCAACTCAGGTTAGGCCCCGGAGTTCTTCCTCATGATGTATATTTCATAGTGGTTCCTCAGTGTTGTCAGAAAACTGGTCTGATTCCTCCTATGCCAAGTGGTAGAAGTGTACTTAACTGGGACGTTCAGGTGGACCTAAAACCACAGCTGGAAAGCCTTCTCTCATTTTCTTCTTCTAGTGACTGGCCTCTGGACAGGAGTATGTGAGACACAGTGTCCCCTTCACTTTCGTACATACCACTGCAACACTCTGGGTAGTACACAACCCAGCTCTCTGCCACTCCCCTCCAGGCATTGAGATGGGGCTGCGTTGCAGAGGATTGGAAGTATAATGGATCTGGTGGGACATAGAACAGTTGCCTGTTCATTCTGCTTCATGCTCTCCCCATCCTCATCAGCTGACCTATTTAAAATTACATGAGCTTAATTGATAGAACAGGAGACCAGAGCCCATCGCCCTAAAACTACATCTGTAATGTAGTTTTCACGTGGAAGACTGATAGCACGTGGAAGAATAACTACTCTCGGCAGGTTTGTTTTGGTGGCTTGTTGGATATAGCAAGTGTGTAGTCAAATGTGGTAAAAACTTGCTGTTTCTCTGAGCATCAGTGTCTTCATCTGTAGAGGAAATAATATCTGCATTAACTTGTTAACAAAAATAACTTTTGTTGATTGCCAGGCATAGCCTTTCCTCTTCAGTCGGTCCTCTTTGTTCTATATGGATCTTTTCTGAGGAAAAGTTAATATGAGAACTTAAAATATGAAGAGTTAAAGAAAAAGCAAAATATAAATATCTTGGCAGAACTTCACAAGAAAATTTGCTGCAGAGTGGAATTTGGTTAAAAAAAATCCATATCCTTCAAAGTTATCTAGTTTCTGAAATAACAGAAGGACTGTGTTATTATGTGAGATGAGAGCCATAAAAAGTTCGAATGAAGTTCTAGCATATCCACTAGGTTCTGGGTCTGATGTTTGCTTTAAAGAAATTGCATGAACTGTGTTTGTTGTATTTGAGGAACTTTAAACTATTTGAGCATAAGGTTTTTCTGTTCTTTCTTATTCTGTGCTGAATAGCATATATAATAAAATTAATGAAGAAATTTGTCGTCTTTTAGGCATCATCAAAGAATGATATTTCCAAAGTTTGCAGAAAAGAATATGAGGTATGTATTTTATTTAACAAATTTGGATATTCAGATGTTACCAGAATTGATAGGATCACTTAAATTTTAAAATAAATTTATTCTTACATAAATTGGCTTTTATTTTACAGAAAATATAGCCTTGACAAAAATGTTATTTACCTTGTTTAGAAATGTTGTGACTTCAATTGACTTTTGTTGAAATTAAGCGTTAATTTCAAAGAAAAGCCTAAATCACATATACAGAGGATTTAACCAGTAATGTTTTCATAACAAAGCAACTGGTTGTATCCAAAGTTGTAAAATAGTTTTTCTTAGGTTCCCTATTCTTTTTACCTTTTCCTACCCTTCGACCCATCTAGGTATCCATTTTTATAAACCACCTTTAATCAAAGAAACAAAATCATATTGCTAGTGTGAATAGCTTTAAATTTTTCTAGGATCTGGCATTTGGGGGTGGAGGGAAGTACTAACTTACACAGGCTGCATTAAATCTGAAGGATGGTTGTCTCCCAATGGTGGTGTTTTAAGCACTCTGGTATCTAGATGGGGAAGTTCCTAGGTCAGAGGTAATGGAGGTGTTTCACATCATGCAAATATGTATAGAAGATTGTCCCTGGTATGAAAAGGCTCCTTATTGGGGCTGCTTTGTTCTGTTTCTAGAACTCCATAGTTAAATGTGACAGTATTACTGTTTTTCATAGTATAAGACCATTTAATTAAGGATACTTATGTGCAAATGCCTCATTCATCATTTTTATATGTAAACACTGGCATTCGTGTTGCTTTTAATAGTCTGTGTTCTCTTGGAGAAGAAAGATAGAACAACTTTCTTTACTCCTATAGATTATAGTCCTGATATATTTTTCTTTTCTCAAAGCTTATAATTATAGCTCTTGATTAATGTTTTTAAATTGGGGAACCTTATTTATCTTTTGTCTCTTTATACTATTTGCTAACTTATATCTGTTCATCTGAAGATAAATTTCCAAATTAACTGCACCTCTCCTCTGTTCTTATTGAAAGGAGCCTTACTACAACGAAGTAAAAGATCTTTTTTTTTCCTTATTTCTCTACCTTTGAAATAACTAGTTTTAGTTTCTCTTGAACAAAGTGGCTAACTGTGATAATCCCTTCTTTTCTCCCACATGATGTCTGACACTGTCCACCTCCTGTAGCCTGTCCTCCATTATTTTAGTGTGCTTCCTTCTCTTGTCTGGATTTCTGCATTGCCCTAGGAAGTCTGCCAGTATGTGTTGATGAAGGACGGGACAGGACAGGAAAGGTAAGAGAGATAAACACTGTCCTATGAGAGAAATACTAAGGGTAGTTTACTTTTTTGAGTCTATCCTCTCACTTGGCTTAGAATTAAGAAACTATTTTCCAAAAATCTATATACCAAGAGGGTTCTTTCATACATATAAAAAGTTGAACCTACAAATTATTCAAGATAGTTCAAGACTCAGTTTGGTTTCTTTTATTTTATTTATAAATAAAAAGAGAGGCAAGAGCACTTAGTACAGAAAGAGGGTTCTGCATTGTAAACCCCAGATTAAAGTCACTCTCATGAGTGTTGATGTTTAGTCTAGAGATAATGCTATTTGTCGTAAGTGTGAATTGGGTAAGTTTGGTGTAGTACAACCTATTTTAACTGGATTGGTTATTTATCAACATCAGAATAATTTATAAAACTGGGCTTTTAATATCTTCCTTAATACTAGATGGTCCCTGGGGTGATCTTCTACATGTGTAAACTATTCCTTTGGGCTTTCAATTTTAGGGGTTAGCATTTACTCTGAAGGAGGGTTTCGTGTAGTTTTATTAGAGATTCAGAGAGTGAGTGATTATATTCAAAGCAGCTAATGTTTTCCTTTACTGGTAAGCTGATGCAGAAACCCTTTTAAGGGGATTTCCTAAGAAATATAGTTACACGAATAAAGTTAAATTATTTTTATTTTTTATTTTTATTGTAATAGTATCATTGTTAAGAAAGAAAAAAGTTACTGTTAAGTGGCAAAAATATTTCTGTATTTAGAATCATAAACTTTTCATTTATTTTATTTAAAAAAATTTTTTTAGACAGAGAGAAAGATCAATTTTTTGTTGTTCCACTCAGTTTACACATTCATTGGTTGCTTGTTCTATGTTCCCTGACTGGGAATTGAACCCCCAACCTTGGCATATCAGGATGATGCTCTCACCAACTGAGCTATCATCCAGGACTTAACGTTAAAGATTTTTAGCTCTGGCTGGTGTGGCTCAGTGGATTGAGTGCCAGCCTGTGAACCAAAAGGTCACTGATTTGGTTCCCAGTCAGGGCACATGCCTGGGGTACAGGCCAGGTCCCCCATTTGGGGGCACACAAGAAGCAACCACACATTGATGTTTCTCTCCATCTCTTTCTCCCTCCCTTTCATTCTCTAAAAATAAATAAATAATGTCTTTTTAAAAATTAAAAAAAAATTTATGCTATTTAAGATTTTGTTGGTTTTTTTTTTTTTTTCAGTCAAGCTATTATTAGTGAATTGGGAGATAGAACTGAAGAAGTTGTATGGAATCGGAGCACAAAAGAAAGTTTAAGGGAAATGGAGGATAGGAATTGGAATACTAGCAGAAAGATTACAGAATAGGTTCAATGTTTAAAGCAGCCCAACAAATTCCCAGCTGGATTATTAAAATTCATATATTATAGACACACTTCATAGCCAATTACTGATTTTAGGGAGAGAGAGAGAGAAACATCTATTTGTTGTTCCACTTATTTATACATTCATTTGTTGTTTCTTGTATGTGCCCTGACCAGGGATGAAACCTGCAACCTTGGCATATTGGGGTGACGCTCTAACCGACTCAGCAATCTGGCCAGAGCTGCCAAAGTATTTAAAAGCAGTCTGAAAAAAAGGGGCATTGCCTTTAAAGGAGACTAACAGCTGATTTCTCAATAGCAACAGAGGAAGCCAGAGACAATAGAATGATGTACCTAAACTGTTCTGAAAGAAAATAACTATTAGTTTAGAATTCCATGTCCAGCAAAAAAAAAAAAAAAATTCAAGAAAGAGGGCAGTTAAGGTATTTCCAGACAACAAAAAGTGAGAATTGCCATTATTAGACCCTTTGCAGAAGTCCTTCTCTGAAAGAAGTTCTAAAATAGCTGTAATTATTGGAAATGCAAAAGAAAAAGAGAACGATGACAGTATGAAGTGGGTAAGTCACAACACAGTTCAAAACAATAATGTGTTTTTGAGGTTTTTAAATGTTATTTTGAGAGTACATTTACTAAAGCTGGGAACAGTGAAACGAGGAGGAACTTAGGATAGAAGCAGTGGGAGAGAGCCTGGGAGGGCTGCTTTGGCTCTCTAGAAATGTTAGAGAAGTGAACCCAGGCGGGGCTGCTATTATTGACTTACTGAAGAGTCAGGAAAAAGGGGGCCTTGGAGACAGGCTCAGGGCATTAGCCTGGAATGAGCTGCTGCTGCCATGCATGCTCCCCTGGTTGCAAGTCCGGTGGAGACCCTCAGAGTTTAGGAGATGCGTGCCTGTGGGGGAAGAAAGGCTCCCCAGGAGGGAGAGCACACCTTGACTTTTTTTAAAGAGAAAATACACAACAGTAATAGCATGTACACTGGGAAGGTTGTTTAAAGAAATGGAAGTATGTTGAGTGGTAGGTCTTTTTAAATGTAAAGACCTATATCTTAGGGTAGTTAGGAATACAGGACTAAAAAAGAGGAGAAGATACCTGGCCCAAAGTCACCTGTGAAGTAGACCTTGATTTTTGAGAGTGAAAGAAACTCTGTGTAAGAAAAAGTGCAGAAAAAAGTAGAGACCTGGGTTTTGAAAATCACTTCTTTAGAAAACTAGAAGAGAAGGAGCCAAATACTTACCTGGCGTTTCAGTAGGAGGGGACCATACCTGTATTCGAAATGAAATGAGATGGTCCAAGAGAAAGAGAACTTCCTGTTACTAGAAATGTCCGAGCAAAGGCTTACTGGCTCACCTGTTGTGCAGACGGTTTCTACAGTGGACAGGAGGTTTGACTAATGATCTCCCAACTGTAAGTTCTCTTATTCTGACCACCACTTAAGAAAGAATACTTCCTGCAATACTTAAGGTTCTTAAGTACTGATTCTTTCAGCATCACACCTGTTTGTTGGAGTCACCAAAATTAACCAGTGGCCTGACTGTGACGTAGACATGTCTCAGTGTTGTGAGCATGATCATTTCCAGGTTCTACATGCATTTTCACAGGCTAGGTCCTTGGCCCACTTAGAAGTACTGGTCAGGCCACTGGGTTCATGAATGTGTGATGCTAGAACCAGGGTTGATACTTAAAATATTAAACAACTGGAACGCCATAGGCACCAACAATCAGAGCAAATGCTGGCTGTAAACCATCAGTATACAGGTAGCACATTGGCTGATTAGAAGTAAAGCAAAAACTAACTCATGTTTTCATGAGTCAGGTTTTTTTTAAATTGTCTGTTGATAGTTATTTTCTTTCTTGAATGACATAATACACATCAAGGTGCTCTGAGGCTGGTGAACTTCCAGGGACCTGGCAATGGCTGAAGAGACAAATTTTAGTTTTGGGTTGATATATCCATTTCGTACCTTTATGTCAAACCTTACCTGCCCTTCTTTTAACATAATGTCCATAAATATAAACACCTTTCCATTTGCTGCATGGCCACTGAAGTAGAATGCTACAAATTTGTCATCAGACTTATATTTTTACTTGTTTCTTCCTTCTCTTACTGATTCTTCTTTATGCTCCTTTATATTCTTTTCAGGTCTGTCCTTTTCATTTTTCTCCTTCCTTTCTAGCTGTCTTCAGTCCAGTTATTTGATGTTATTTCCATAAGGAAGATGAGAAACTGTGAAGGAAAGTCAGGAGATATTTTTGTGAGGACTCATTTTAATTTTAAGGCATTTAAGTTTTAAACTAAACAGTCGCAAAACAAAACAGAAATAATGAAATGTACTGGAGTGCTGGTCTGTGAGAATACTAAGATAAAATTAGGACTCAGGATATTAAAAAGAGGCTCTAAGAAGCCCAGAAGCAAAGGTGGTGGTGGGCCTTGTGAGTTTTAGGCTCAGTTCTGTCAGTGTTATTCTATCAACATGCAGGTAAATGCATAAGGGAAGGGTGCAGGTATGCGTTAAATTTTATTTTCTGAATATTCACATGGTTCAAAATCCAAAATGGTATACAATAAAAAGTCTCTTTCACCTCTTGTACTGTAGCCACTCAGTTCCTTAAGTTACCAGAGGTATTTGACACATATAAAGGTATCTGTGTACATATAGTCCTCCTCTGCCCCCCTGTGACACCACTGGTAGCCTGCCATACACTTTGACCTCCCCCTGGATGCCTGCGTTTGGTGCACATTTATGTATGTCTACACGGGCTGTACAGTGTATTCTCAGGAAATGTCAAAATTAAATATGCTGCTTTAAAGATTTCTGTGTATTAATTTTGTTTTGCTACATTTTTCCCTCAAATTAACCTTGATTCTAGATTTACTATAAAAAGCATAAAGAAGAAGTTGAAAAAAAGAGCCCCACTTAGAGACAGGATGACAGGGGTGTCAGCCCCAGCAGGGTTCTCTGGGTAGCTGGAGGCCTCCCGCGCCTCAGTGTGATCAGGGCTGTGCTGCCGTGGTTCTAAGAATAGAGGAGACAGTCAGCTGTGGGGGTTTCAGCAAAAAGGATCATGCAAAGCCCCAGCAAAGCCTTCCAGGGCCTAAATGTAAAGATTCTTTTAGTTGATGCTAAGGAAACTCCTAGAATTGTCGTGATATAGTAAATAGAAGACTGAATCAGAGGCTTGGTAAAATGCTATATAGATCGGGTTGGCCAAAAAGTTGGTGTGCTTTTTTCTGTAAATTAAAAGACAGTTTTCATTTTCACCAGTAACTTTATTGATTTGGGTATTTTGAGTATGTCAGCTATCTCCCATGTGGTATGATGTTGATTGTTCTCAATTAACTTCTCTATTTGATCACAATCAACTTCAACTGGTCTCCCTAACCACAGAGCATCGTCCAGAGAGAAACCTCCAGCATCAAACTTTGCAAACCACTTTTGACATGCTCTGTCAATCACAGCACCTTCTCTACACACTGCACAAATCTTCTTTTTTGCATTTCAGTTGCATTTTTACCTTTCTTGAAATAATAAGGCATGATATGCTACAAATGTCACTTTTCTTCCATCTTCAATATTTAAATGGCTACACAAAAATTTACTAGTTTTGATAAGGTAAAAGTACGCTGATGTGACAACTGTCACAATGCATTCTAACAAAATTGTTTCAAATGAAGTTAAAGACAACTAAGCACTACTAGAGCCATCTTATTCGCGGGGAAAAAAACAAACTTTTTGGCCAACCCTACATATGAGAGTTAGGTTGAGCCGTTACCTGCAGCTGATGAGCTCCAAAAAGAGCGAAACCTATTAGGTCCTGCAGTACTGGCTTAAGATAGTATATAACCTTGAGTACATCCCATTTGTATATTGTTTTCTTCAGTCGTATTTTGTATTCGAGTTTGGGGAAGATAATACCTCCTATGTAGTCTCCCAGTGCTCGTGTATTTCTTCTCCAGTCCATTCTTCTGAGAAGTCACCTGAATGAGATCTGATATACTCCCATAGCTTCATTGTCCTTATGTGATGACAACTCCAGAATCATCTTTGATTGCTTCTTTTATGTACTCCTGAATCCCTCCTGGATATGTGCACTTTTGATGTTCAATTGGCATTTCAAATCACCCAAACTGATTGGTACCCTACCCACCTTCTCTACCTCCCCTTCCCTCTACCCTTCTGCTGTATAACACCACACACACACACACACACACACACACACACACAC
>PVIA01011284.1:0-45624 GCA_004024845.1 Tonatia bakeri
TCTTACCAAATCGTATTACTTGAGCTGACAAATGGCTGTATTGTGCTAGACAACTGATTGTCTCTTCATTTCCACTAGAATCTCAAGGTCAGAGGACTGGTGAAAAGCTTAGTAAAACTCTTTTCCAGTTTTACTCCAATATTTATGTAATTTTAAAACCATACTAATTATTTGACAAGTTTTTCAAATATGCACATTTTGTGAATTCTCATATTCTTTCCTTTTGAAGAACTGTGAATGGATCAGATTTATGCCACACAATAGCATTGAAATGATAAAATGTCTTTTTGAGAAGTATATCTTTGTTTTCTGATTACACTTTTAGTTTTTGATTATTGACATATAATTGACAAATTAAAATAGTATATATTTAAAGCATATAACATGGTATATTGTTATATGTATACATTATGACACTATTACCTCAGTCAAGCTAATTAGCATGCCCATGACCTCACACAATTACCACTTTTTATATATGGAGAGAACACTTAAGAACTACTTTCATCAAATTCTGAGAATATAATATAGTATTATTAACCATAGTCACCATACTGTAGTTTTGACCTCGTTATTCATCTTGCATAACTATGACTTTGTTCCATTTGACCAACATCTTCCATTTCCCCTAACGTCCAGCTCCTGACAATCACCATTCTACTATCTATTTTTGAGTTTAATCTTTTTCAATTTCACTTAAAGGGAGATCATGCAATATTTGTCTTTCGATGTATGGTTTATTTCACTTAACATAATGTATTGCAGGCCCATCCGTGTTGTCTTATGGCAGTATTCCATCATTTACAGGATTAATAATATCATATATATGTGAATGTAAAATACAGACATATACAAATATATAGAGATGTAAAACACATTTGAAGCTCTCTATATATAAATGAATGATACATTTTGTTCTTTCATCTGTCAATGGATACTTAGATTGCTTCCAGAAAGAGAGAATCTATTTTTCCTTCTTTTAGTTCCCATTATATTCTCCTCTCATATTTAAGGTTTAAAGTGACTTTTCTACCTCACTCACTATACAGAGCCAAGTTTTAAATATACTACCAAGTTATTTCATGCCAACTTTGGATAAGAGTGTTTCTCTGTCTTTCTTTTAAGGCTTTGAAAATGATCTTTAAATTGCTAGTTCCAAACTGTACCACTTTAAATTACAGTAGAACCAATTAAGCTCGAAGCCAAAGTTACTCCAAAATACAATTAGTGTTGCATTTGGGAAGAGGTTATGTTATAAGAAAGTGTTAAAAAATGACACACTAACATTTTATAAGGAGAGGAGAGGTAGATTGACCATAAGGTAAAAATAATAACGTTGCAAAAGTGTAATATAAATATGAAAAGCTGCGGTCAATGTTTTATAACAAGATTTTAAATTTAAAATACTTTATTAGAATTACTATGTTGTAAAACAGTTATACATCCATGTAGATCTGGAGTTTTGAAAATGTATTTAAAATACATATGCAGAAGGTTAATCTGTTAGAAATCAAATTATCATAAGTAATAGCATGGTAATTAGAAGGAGATGGAGGAGGAGGAAGAGGAACTTATTATCTAAAATTAATTTTAAAATATTTCTTAATTCTTTCAAAGTAAGAACCCTATTTTAATCTTGCTATTTTGCAACCCTATAGACATAATGAGTTTGTGTGGTAGAAAAATCACTGCCTAGGTTATCAGTGTTGTAGTACCAAATCTGTTAATAAATATGCATGCAAACAAACATATTTTTGCCTCATTGGATGTTTTACTCAACTGTAGAATGAAAGTAATAAATTGGATGAACTTTCATGTTCTTTTCAGCTATAAAGTTCTAAATGTCTATTAAGTACTTTTAAATTTATTTTATAGGCCTTATTTTTTTCAAGTTCAAAATCAAAAATTTCTCAATCGCTTTATGAATTGATCAAGATGCATGTGGAAGCCAACATATGTCTAGTCTGTATCTAATTTTTTAATGGATATGCTCTCTGGTCTATAATAATATGAGGTTAATTAACATTGCTGATACACTTTGTTTCCTTCAGAAAGCCATTTGTTAATGCCAATTATTTCCTCAGATTATAAACATTAGTCATATTTTACTGGTATAGGTATAATATTTACCTTGTCTAGTCAACTTCCTTTGGTATAGTTTAATTATGGTAAATATTCCCTGGCATAATTCATAATTATATCAGTGGATGTTCCTTTCATTCATTAATTCAACAAGTATTTCTGAATGTTTATGAAGCATCAGACAACATTTTAGTTATGAAGGCTTCAAAAGTTAAATAAAAAACAGCCTCTCCTCTCAAAATAGAAAGATAAGCCAATAAAATGGAATAGCTAATACAGACATGCCATTGCAGAGCAGTTGTAATAAAATAGAAATGTATCAATCATTGGCACTGTGAAAATTCAGTATCTATGTAGAAAATGATCAAATTTATTCCCAACTTTATGTCATGCACTAAAAAATCAATTCTGGTTAGATTTAATAAATAAAGTACATCTAAACTTATAATTTCTTTTCATTAAATGAGATAACACTGAAATGAAAGTAAAAAGTATCTTCCAAATTGTGGTGAAAGATTTTTTAAAATGTAAAACCAGTAAGGATTAATATCCAGAATACATAAGAAAAAATGACCAAGATATCTGAACAGATGTTTCATAAAAGAAGACAAGCACATGGCTCACAATAATATATAAAAGGATGTTCAACTTTATTAGCCATTATATAAATTAATTTTAAATTACAGTCAAATATTATAACTCTGCCACAAGATTGAAAGAAATTAAAGAGACTTACAGTATTAAATATTAAATATTGGCAAGCATGTAGAGAAACAGGAACTATTATATAGTTCTGATGAGAGTACATTTTGGTAAATCACTTTATGAAGCTGACATTATCTAGTAAGCTTAAGAAGATACATACATATGGTCTAGCAAGTATATTCAAAATTATACCACAAGAAAATCATGCATCTATGTATCTCGATATACATGGTCTGGCTGGAAAAAGTCCAGCCACTGTTAATATAATGAAAGTTTGCATGACCTTTATGTTACCAGGCAGACAAGGAGAGTGGGCTGGAATGTGCATGCATGAACAATTATGACTTCACTGTTCTAGTCAGTAGGGGTGGTAGACGCCATTGAATGAGCTTGTGTACTGTATGGCTGCCACATTCAAAATGACTGAGCAAACAGAGTAAAGAATCAGCGTCAAATTTTGTATTAAGCTTGAACGTTCCTCTGCCGACACTATTCAGGTGATTCAGAAGGCTTTTCAGCAATGATGAATGAGTGCAGTGCAAATAAAAATATGGCACAAATGCTTCAAAGATGGTTGAGAATCCACTGAAAGTGATCTACCTTCTGGAAGGACTGCAGTAAGCAGAACACCTGAGAATGTTGAGCATGTATGGTATGGAATAAAAAAATAACAGCAACTGACAGTGAGAGAACTAGAAACTGACCTGGGGATTCCAAAAACTGTGTCTGAGATTTTGATGAAGGGTCTTGGCATGAAATATGTTGTGACAAAATTTGTTCCATGGCTTCTGCTACCAGATCAAAAGGAACATTGTGCTGCAGTTGCTAATGACAATTCAAACTGCTATCAATGAATCAGATTTCCTCAAGAAGGTCATAAACAGAGGTGAACTGTGGGTTTATGGCTGCTCATATGATCTGTATAAAATGGCCCAGTCATCCCAATTAAAGTTGCCTCATTCTTCATGCCTGAAGAGGGTGTGGCAAAATCACAGCAAGATCAAGAACACGTTAACTGTGTGTTTTTGATTGGGAAGGTGTAGTCCATTATCAGTATGTCCCTCCAGGCCAAACAATTAATAGAGTATTACCTCAATGTTCTTCATTGGGTGAGAGACACAATATGATAAAAACGGCCACAGCTATGGAAACTGGTGATTGGCAGCTTCATTGTGACAATGTTTCTGTTCATGTATCTCATCTCTGGAAAAGTTTTTTGGTGAAACATCAAATCACCCAGGTGACTCAACCCCACCCACTACAGCCCAGACTTGGTGCCCTGTGACTTCTGGCTTTTCCCAAAACTAAAATCACCTTTAAAAGGGAAGAGATTTCAGAACATTGATGAGGTTCAGTAAAATAGAATAGGGCAGTTGATGGCGATTGGGAGAATTGTGTGAGGTCCCAAAGTGCCTACTTTGAAAGAGACTGAGGCTTCATTGTCCTACATACAATGTTTCTCATACCTTGTATCTTCAATAAATGTCTATTTTTCATATTACATGGCTGAAACCTTTCTGGACAGACCTCATTTTATTTTTTAATTCTATTTTATTGATTATGTTACTATAGTTGTCCTCATTTTCTCCCTTTGCCCCCCTCCACCCAGCACTCCCCACTCCCTCAGGCAATCCCCACACCATTTTTTCATATCCATGGGTCATGTATTTAAGTTCTTTGTTACTCTATTTCCTATACAGTGCTGTACATCCCTGTGAATATTCTGCAACTACCAATTTGTACTTCTCAATCCCCTTAGCTCTTCACCTATTTTCTCATATCCCCCTCCCATCTGGCAACCATCAAAATACTATCTGTATCCATAATTCTGCCTCTGTTCTTCTTGTTTGCTTAGTTTGTTTTTTAGATTCAATTGTTGATATGTATGTATTTATTGCCATTTTATTGTTCATAGTTTTGATTTTTTTCTCAAATAAGTCATTTTAACATTTCAGTGTTTTAGTGATGATGAATTCCTTTAGCTTTTTCTTGTCTGGGAAGCTCTTTATCTCCCCTTTAATTCTAAAATATAGTTTTTTTGGGTAGAGCAATCTTGGCTGTAGGTCCTTTCTTTTCATGAGTTTGAATATTTCTTGCCAATCCCTCCTAGACTGCAAAGTTTCTTTTGAGAAATCAGCTGACAGGTTTCTGGGAACTTCCCTATACGTAACTAACTTCTCTTCCTGCTTTTAAAATTCTCTTTATCTTTCACCTTTGGCGTTTTAATTATGATGTGTCTTAGAGTGAGCCTCTTTTCATCCATCTTGTTTGGAACTCTCTGTGCTTCCTGGCCTTGCATGTCAATATCCTTCACCAAATTAAGGAAATATTTGTTCATTTTTTTTTTTCAAATAAGTTTTCAATTTCTTGCTCTTTCCCTTCTTCTTCTCACACCCCTATGATTCAGATGTTGGTACATGTTGGAGATGTCTGAGAGGCTCCTTATACTATCCTCATTTTTACAATTCTTGTTTTTTCTTGCTGTTCTAGATGAATGCTTATTTCTTCTTATAACCCAAATGGTTGATATGAATCTCAGTGTCATCCCCTCCATTGTTGGTTCCCTGTAGATTTTTCTTTATTTCTCTTAATGTAACCTTCATTTCTGCCAGGTTTTTTTTTTTTATGCTGTTGCCACATTCAATGAGTTTTTTGAGGATCCTGGTAACCAGTGTTTTGAATTCTGCATCTGTTAGGTTGGTTATCACCATTCCATTTAGTTATTTTTTCTAGGGTTTTGTTCTGTTCTTTCATTTGGGCCATATTTTTCTGTCTCCTCAATTTGGCAGTTTCCTTGTGTTTGTTTCTGTGTATTAGGTAGAGTTGTTTTGACTCCCTGTCTTAGAAGCATGGTCTATTGTAGAGAAGGCACCTGTAAATTGTGTGGGGCAGAGACTTAGGTAATTGCCAGGGTGGAGTAATAGACTTTGCCACTTTGTGTCTCTGTGTTTAGAGGAGGGCTTGTAGAGGGGACATGCTGCTGCTTGGCTTCTATAGTTTTACTGTGCACTTGCCTTGTTTCTAGTCACTTCACGTACTCCCTGTATGCACCTGGTGCCCTTCCAGCAGTTGCCCTGGTGCTGACTCCCACATGGGGCAGGTCTGTATTAGTTCTAAGTCCATGCAGGTCCTTTAAGCAGAGTCTCCTGAAAATCTGGCAGTTTCTTCCACCACCCCAAACTTCACTGGTTTTTATAACCAGAAGTTATGGTGATTTATCTTCCTGGCAATGAAACTCTAGGTAGGGTGGCCTGGCCTGGGGCTGGGATCCAAGATATCCCTGATGATTTTTATACACCAGATGTGAATGTGGGACCATCTGTTCGACCACCTTTTTGTGCCTCACCAAGTGTCCTCACCTCCCCACCCATCTCCGCATCTCCTGTCATCCTACCTGTCTGGATGAAAGTGACTTCTTTAAATCTTTGGTTGTCACACTTCCATACAGCTTGATTTTCTGATGATTCTGGGTGTTATTTGTTTTGAGGTCTGGTTGTAATTTTTTCTGTAGTTGTGCGAGGAGGCACATCATGTTTACCTATGCCCCCATCTTGATGAGAAGTCCTTATTCTTTCTTGTAGCCTTGCAACCCCCTGCTCCCTCTCCTGCTATCTTTCCTTATATTTGGTGGATTTTTTTTGTAGTGACATGGTTTGATTCCTTTCTCCTTTCACTTTATGGATCTTATTTTGGTGTTTTTTTTTTGTGATTACCATGGGGACTACATAAAACATCTTAGAGTTATAACAATCTTTTTGAATTTTATAGTAACTTCAATCACATGGAAAACTCTACTCTTACTTTTCCTTCTCCACACTGTATGTTATTGTTGTTAAAATTTCATCATTTATATTTTACATATATAGTGTATCCATTAATATTTTTATATTGTATATATATTAATGTTTTAATTATGATAATATTTTTATACATTTATCTTTTACCTTCTTTTTAAATTTTTTAAAATTTATTTTTAGAGAGAGGGAAAGAGAGGGAAAAAGAGAGTGAGAGAAATATCAATGTATACTTGTTGTTTCTCCTATACCCTCTACTGGGGACCTGGCCTGTAACCCAGTCATGTGCCCTGACTGGGAATTGAACTAGTGACCCTTTGGTTAACAGGCTGGAACTCAATCCATGGAGTCACATGAGACAGGACTGTCTTTTTTGTATCAGAATTAAAAGTGATTTACAAACTTTGTAGTATCTTTTCATTTCAACTTAAAAGACTTCTTTAGCATTTCCTACAATGCAAGCCCAGTGGTGATGAACTCTCTCAGATTTTGCTTATCTGGAACAAACCATTTCTCCATTTTTGAAGAACAATTTTTGCAACATATAGTATTCTTAGTTGGTACTGTTTTGTTTCAGTAACTTGAATAAATCATTCTGCTCCCTTCTGGCCTACATGATTTCTTCTGAGAAATCTGATAGTTTTATGGTGTCTTCCTTGTATATGATGAGTCACTTTTATTTTGCTGCTTTCATAATTCTTTGTCATTGATTTCTTGCAATTTTATTACAATGTGTCTTGGTTTAGTCTTCTTTGAAATCTTCCTAGTGGAATACATTAGGCATCTTGAGTCTGAACGTTCATTTTCTTTGCCAGATTTGGAAAGTGTTTGGACATTATTTCTTCAAATAAGCTTTTTGCTCTTCTATCTCTTTCTTCTCCTTCTGGGACTCACAAAATATGCATATTAGTCTACTTGATGTTGTCCCATATGTCTCTTAGGTTTTCTTTACTCTTTTTTAGTTCACTTCTCTTTTTGATTCTCTGACAAAATAATATGCAGTGACTTATCTTTGAGTTTGCTGTTTCTCTTATACTTGATTGAATCTTCTATTGAACACTTGTAGTGAAATTTTTAGTTCACTTGTTGTATTCTTCAATTCTAGAATTTCTATGTCTTTATTGATATTCTCATTTTTATGCAATACTTTGATTTTTCCTGAACTCATTGAGCATTTTCATTAAGGTTATTATCAGTTATTTTAAATTTGTACATAAACCTCCATTTCTTTAGGTTTATTTTCTGTGGTTTATTTTCTTCCTGTGGATCCTGTTTCCCTGTTTCTTCATGCACTTTGTAATTTTGTGTTGGGATCTACACCTAGTCTCGTTTTTCTCAAATATTTTATTTATTTATTTCTAAAGAGGGGAAGAAAGGAGAAAGAGAGGGAGAGAAACATCAATGTGTGGTTGCCTATCATACACCCCCTACTGGGTACCTGGCTCACAACCCAGGCATGTGCCCTAGACTGTAATCAAACTGGTGACCCTTTGATTCACAGGTTGGCAATCAACCATTGAGACACATCAACCAGGGCCTACTCCTAGTCTTTTAAGACTGGTTTCACATAGCGAAAGATCTTGCCAATTACAACATCCAGAGATTCTGGGGCCTCTCAAGTATTTTCTGAGGACATGTCTTCTCTGGACTTGCACATGTAAATTCATAACTTAAAGGATTTGTGAGTTTTTTCTTTCTTGGAGCTGATAATCTCTTGTCTCTTCCCCTGTTTGCAGTACTGAAGGTTTTCTGGAGCTTCTATAAATTGTCCAACTCTCTTTTGTTCTCTGGGGATTTGAGGCTTCTAGATTACATTGGGTACTTTTAGCACTACAAGTCAGAAGAGAGAAATCAATCCCTTGGGTAACCACATGAAAAGCAACATGAACGCATACTTAAACCCAGGGAGAAGATAGAACTTAGGAGTTTTCTCTCATTTATTTTGAGCTGAGTAGAGCAACTTTGGCAAGCCAAATGTGTGATATTCAAAACATCTGTCTTTGATCTCAGTAGTCTCCTATTTGGAATGCTTTCTTATCAACATTTGAATTCAGACAAAACAGAAGCCCTCCCTTAGGCAGCTTCCTGAAACATCAGATCATTGTGCATAAAGCCCAGTCTTCTCTTTTCCTCTCAGGGAGAGTCTGGAACTGGGAGTTTCCTTCCAACTGCACCATACTGTGCTGGGGAGAGGGAATATAGCAAATGAGTACCATGAATTTTCCTACAGGCTTTGTTGTGCCTGGTGCAGAAGTCATTTAATGTGTTTCTGAATTTCTCACATAAGGAATTGTTTTGTGTACTGTTACTGATGTCTTGTGAAAGAAAGGAAAGTATGGAGTTTCCTATTCTACCATCTTGCTCTGTAATTTTTACAAAATTTGTATGGAGTATAATGGCATTGTTTCTCTGGAAAATGCAGAACAAAATACACCTCTGAACTGACACCCAAGAATCCAAACATTGCTGTAAGTTTCTAATGAGCAAAACATTTTTATCTGTAATGAGAAAAAAGTAACTATAAATATATGCCAGGCTGACATTTTCCTGTAATTAAAAAGGCCAGAATTGTTGCTTTTCCTCACCTTGACATTTTCAAAACAAAATCAAATTTTATTTTGAGAAGTCATCCCCTGATTGTTTCTTTCTCATCATGACAATATTACCTTCCTAAGTGCCACTGCCCTCCTCCTCCAACCCCAGTTTCTCTCTACTCCTTTAGTGACTTAACAAAAATATAACACCAGTAATTTTTTAAGCAATTGAATGTTAAATGCTTGACCTCCATATGTTATCATGACCAATTCCAATTTAGGCCAGGCATATTGCTTTTTCAGAAGATGGTTTATTCTTAAAAAAATATTTAAAAGTTATTTGGTTCTTGCAAATCATACCACAGTTTTTGCAGTCATACAGGATTCTGGAAAATACCAGAAGCATGAGGATTTATTTTATGTGCAACAGCAATGACTTGCTTTATACTAGCTTGAAAAATTAAATGAAAACTTGTAAGAAGGTGCTACTTTACTTCATATTTAGATTTGATCAATTTTTAAATGATGATATATTCTTCCTAAGTTGAAATACACTACAGTAGGCCCCCTTATCCATGATTTCACTTTCTGCAGTTCCAGTTACCCACAGTCAACTATGGTCCAAAAATATTAAATACAAATTTCCAGAAATAAACAATTCATAAGTTTAAAATTATGTGATGTTCTGACTACCATGATAAAATTTTGCATTGCCCCACTCCATCCCACTAGGGAAGTGAATCATTCCTTTGTCCAGTGCATCCATGCCCGATAGTCACTTAGTAGCTGACTTGGTTTTTACATTGGTTATCACAGAGAGAGTCACAGAGAGAGAGGGAATGAGAAACAACATTCACATAACTGTTATTATAGTATATTATCACAATTGTTCTATTTTATTATTAAGTATTATTGTGAATCCCTTACTGTGTCTAATTTATAAAACTTTATCATAGGTATCTAGAAAAAAACATAGTATGTATGGAGTTCAGTACCATCCATGGTTTTAGGCATCTACTGGGCATCTGCAAATACACACACACACACACACACACACACACACACACACTATATATATATATATATATATATATATATATATATATATATATCCCATAGATAATTGGGGACTACTGTACTACCTCTAGATTCAGTTGATTGTGACTTAGGAATTTTGTCCACAGCACAAGTCATGCTACTCATAGATATGGTGTTATTCTAGGCTGCAATGTTTAATGTTAACTAAAATACTGAAAAAATAGTTTCCTTAGGTTTGCAATAATATTTTTTTAAGTATGGGAGAAAATAGATACTTAGCATTTTAGAATCAGATTCCATATTTTGGAAAGCCTCTTATGTGTCTGACCCTGATAAAACTAGTAAAAAATGTTTGTATACATGAATGAGAAGCATAGTGTGTGCAAATAGTAAACTTACTTATGAATGTATATACTTAAAATTATTCAATATTATTTAAATAATTGAAAAATAATTGTTAGCTGAAAAACCCTATGAGATTTATAACACAAAACAATTAAACTAACTCATTTAAGCATTATGTAATGTACAAATTTAAATACAAGCAAGACTTTAGATAAATTGACAAATATTGATGTTTCAGATTGTTCTTAATTCCTTACACACAAAAATATATCACTTACCTTTCAATCAGAAAAGTTAGAGTTAATTAACTAAAATGTCCTTACTACCTTCCAGCCCCTGGCAACTGCTATACTAATTTCTGTCTCTCAAATTTGACTTTTCTGGGTATACAATATTGTCTTTTGTGCCTGGCTTATTTCATTTACGATAATATCTTCAATGTCCCTTCATGTTGTAATACATAGCAGAATTACTTTCTTTTTTATTACTGAATAATATTCCATTTTATACCACATTTTGTTTACCCACTCATCTATTTACGGGCAGCTGGATTTTTCTGTCTTTTTTCTACTGTAAATAATGCTGCTTATAAACATAAGTGAACAAATGTATCTCCTAGGGCAAACTTTCAGTTCCTTTGGGTATACATTTGAAAGTGGAATTGAATCATATAATAATTATACTTTTAATATTTTCAGGGACTATTATATTATTTTGAACAATGGCTACATAATTTTATATTCCCACCAGAAATGCACAAAGGGTCCCAATCTCTCCACATTCTCACCAATAGTTTATTTACTATGTCTTTTAATTATAACCACCTTAATGGGTATGAAGTGACATCGTATTTTAGTTTTGACTTGTTTTCTTAATTATTAGATGTGTTGAGCATCTCTTTTCACATGCTTGTTGACCATTATTTACTATAATTTTCAAAAAAACATTGAATTTATTGAGGTGACATTTGTTAATAAAATTGTATAGGTTTTGAATGTACAATTCTGTAATACACAATATACCAATGATGTTGGCAATTTTTTACTTCTTTGGAAAAATGTCTGAGTTTGGTCCATTTTAAAATTGGATCTTTTGTTCCATTGTTGAGTTATAGGATTTCTTTATATATTCTATGAGGCCTTTCCAGAAAGTATCCAGTTACATACTATAAAAAATAGAGATATTTATTGAAGAAGATACAAGATACAAGAAACATTGTACGTAAGACAATTATGCCTCAGTACCCTTCAAAGTAGGCACCTTGGACCTCACACAGTTCTCCCAATCACCATCAACTTCCCTGTTCTATTTTGCTGAATCTCTTCCCTTTCAAAGGTGATTTTAGTTTTGGGAAAAGACAGAAGTCTCAGGATGCCAAATCTTGGCTGTTGAGGGGCTAGTCACCTGAATAATTTGATGTTTGTCAAAAAAACTGCACAAGATATGATGCATGAGTAGGTGTGTTGTCTTGATGAAGCTGCCAATCACCAGTTGCCTATAGCTGCAGCCTTCTGAATCATTTAAATAGTTTCTGTGGGGGATTATTCAAGCTTAACACAAAAATTGATGCAGATTTGCTGCTCTACTCACTCAGTCATTTTGAATGTAATGGCCACACAGTACACATGCTCACTCAATGGCATCTACTGCCCCCACTGACTAGTACAGTGAAGTCATCATTGTCCACACATGTGCATTCCAGTCCACTCTCTTTGGCTGCCTGGTAACATCGAGGTCGTGCAAACTCCTTTCATTATATTAACAATGACTGGGCTTTTTCCAGATAGATCTCAAATATATTACTCTCTTATCAAATATATAAAATCTTCTACCATTCTCTGAGTTGTCTTTTTGACATTTCTAGTGTCCTTTAGTGTAGAATTTTTTTTATTTTGATAAAATCCCATCATCTATGTTTATTCTTTTGCGGTATGTTTTTGGTATCATATGCAAGAAACCATAGCAAAATCCAGTGTCCTGTAACTCTTCCCCTATGTTTTCTTCTGAATAGTTCAAGCCCTTACATTTAAAATGTTGACCCATTTTCAACTGGTTTTTGTATATGATATAAGTTAGAGGTCCAATATGAATATTTTCACATGTGGATATCTTGTATTTCTAATGGTGTTTGTGAAATACTTTAGTTGCTTAAATTCACAAACTCCTGCTTCAGGTTCTTTGTCCTAACTTTCTTCACATGAAAAGTTTCAGCTCTAGACAGTCATGAAGTTGGCTCCATCTTATTATAAAGGTTCAATTCAAATAGCATTTCTTTAGGATAGCCTGCTGTTTTAAAAAAAACCTTTAATCATCTTCCTAGGATAACTCTATTATATTTCCTTATTTCACTTTATTCATAAAATTTTTCACTATCACAATGTCTTATTTATTTATTCAGCTTTTTATAGCCTCCTCTAACCTCCTCACCCACTGTGTCTACAGAATGTAATCTCCATGAAATCAGAAACACTGCTTATGTAGCTGATCCCTATATAACTCATGGTAAGAATGGGAAGCTGGCAACCATAGGAGATCAATAATTATTTGTTAAATTTTCAGTAAATTATTATTGCTGATAATGAGCTATAAAATGTCTCCCTTCTTCAACATTTGTTCTCTGTCCATTGAAAAGTAAATGAATAAATATTGCATGTAGATTCATAATATTATCCAAAATGCATTTTTATCTTTTATAGAGTGTGTGTGTGTATATATATATATATATATATATATATATATATATATATATATATTTTATCATCAGAACAAAATCCAATGAACAAAATCAAATAAATGAAATTTGTTACTATTTCCTTTCCAATGTGTCTCCTTTCTTTGTCTCATTTCTTTTGAAGAAATGCCATATGCTGTAAAGTGTAATAGGATGGTAAATGACTTGAATACAAATTGGTCATCATTACTTAGAAAATGCACCATTTGGTGATGTAGCTTCTCTGAGAGATGTTTTTGGAAAGAGTTTTTGTATATTTACTGGAAATACTAATTTAAATTGGGACATATTTCTCAACAGGGTGCACATATTATTTTCAGCCAGAACAGTTATCAGAGTATATTGTTTCTGGCTATTCATTCAAGAAGAGGGAATAGAGGACAATTCTCCAATGGGAATGAAAAAGTTGCATAATGGTGTCATAAAACATTAACTTAACAGTAGGAAATAACACTTATGAACCACTGTAAGTTCTGTTCTCTTGGGTTTAATTTTTTTACAACCATAATAAATCTGGTAGATACATAATTTCTTTATTGAGTCAGAGATTTTATTTGCTTTCACAATCTAGCATTCTTCTACTGGCACAAGCAAACACAAAGACTCATAGACCACACATACATAAAATACATCAAATCTCTGGAATGTAATGGAAAAATAAAATGAAAAATAAATAAAATATTATATATACACAGAAAATAAAATTAAAATACTCTGAGAGAATTTTTCCCCTTAGGTAATTATTTAGAAATTATGAATTAAATAAATGTTCCTGTAGAATCTCAGAATGCCAGGATGTGTGTAAATCCCGATAAAATATTAAATGTGAAACACTATCTTCATAGTCACTCTTAACCACTTATTCAATAGGTAGGTGTATAAGATGACAAACAGTGGAAAGGTTTTCAGTCTCAATGACAAAAATGCCTGCTTATCTGAGTGCCTCCAAAATGTAATGAAGCACAAATGTGTTGCATCTCTCTATTTGCCTCATGTACAGCAGCTGCAGGTGATAGCACACAATCTCCTATTCTCAGAAAACTCAATACTATGATAAGTTCAGTTTTCAAGATAAGTTTCTCAGCAAGTCTGAGTATTACAGATTTCAAATTTCATGTTATCACTAGAAGAAATTCTCAGGTTCTTAAATGTTTTAATATTTTAGTAAAGTCCCTCTTTCCATGATAGTTAAAAATAATATTCTGCTCTTCAATATTTAAAATTGGTTTTACTGAATTATTCAGTGTTTAATTTCACTTTAAATAAATTCACTTCATATCACTAACATTTCCAATGTCTCAATTGATTGCTTATTTTAGTTAATTCATAATCCTATGAAATCAGCTATTGTCTTTTTGCTTTGCTGTCAGTGGGAATGGAAGACAGATATGCAGTGTTCTTTGTGTAACAGACCTTCATGCAATTGCAACCAATTATTCAGTTTTTTTCTTGGTATTCTTTACTTCAGCCAAAATAATCTTAGTTCTTTTCACCTACTCTCATGAGTCTTATTTTACAAAATTTGAAATATTTTCAAAATTATTTTTATTATATCTTTGAGTTTTAAAGCAATAAGATTTTTTTTAAATGTTGAACAAATACAGTATGTTTTTACCATGGTGTATTTTCACTAGTATAAACTACAGATCTTGTCCAAATGGTCACAATTAATAGGTATTTAATGACAAATATATTCAGTCACTGAAAAGGAGTTTTATTGTTCTTCCTATGTTCTTATTTGAACTCAGTTACATCAATTATCCATCTTTGAAATTATTTTGTTTTCTTTAGTGATGTCACTATATATGTACTTGAATCTATGCCTTATTTCTGAATCAGAAAGGACTTAAACCTACCTTATAGGCATGCTCCATTTTACCCAGCTCATCATTACTAAAGATATTACTACAGAATATGGTAAAAAATGATATTCTAGGTCAGTATTTGACTAGTAAAATAGATTTTTATGTGATCATAAATATGTGGTCATGAACATTAAACACAAGCATACTACTTTTAATTTTTTGAAGAGAATGGATAAATATATCAACAGAAAAGTTCCTTAATCAAGCAATGGTAAAATTATATTTCAGAGAAAATTCTCAACAAGAGGTTTTTATCAACAAAGACATTGTTTTAGTCTTGGAAATCTTACCCTTATAGTTCTCTAGGGTTAAATGTCAAGTTTTAATAGGGCATGGATGGAACTGGAGAGCATTATGCTAAGTGAAATAAGCCAGGCAGTGAAAGACAAATACCATATGATTTCACCTATGAGTGGAACCTAATCAGCAAAACAAACAAGCAAGAAAAATACAACCAGAGGCACTGAAATAAAGAACAAATTTACAGTAACCAGAGGGGATGAGGGAGAGGGATAATGGGGGAAAGATGGGGAAGGGTCATCAAGGAACATGTATAAAGGACACATGGACAATGCCAAAGAGGGTAGGATTCAGGGTGGGAGGTGGGGATAAGTGGAAAGGAGCATAACTGTGGCAGGAAAATGGAGACAACTGTACTTGAACAACAATAAAAAAAAAGAAAAAAATTTTAATAGCACATAGAGTTGGCAACACCACAGTTCTGGGTCCATCCCCTAGTCAGCTACTTGGTTATATAAGCAATATTCAAATTATATATGACCTGCACATAGGAATGATTGTCTTCATTAGAAGAGCAGAGAAAATAAAATCACAAGAAGAGTAATTCCCATGAAGATGTGATCCATACAGTCCAACTAGCCATCTAAAATGCCTCCCTAGCCCTGGCTGATGTAGCTCAGTGGACTGAGCCTGGGGCTGCAAATGAAAGGGTTGCCGATTTGATTCCCAGTCTGGGCACATGCCTGGGTTGCAGGCTGGGTCCCTAGTTAGGGGGTGAATGAGAGACAACCACATATTGATGTTTATCTCCCTCTCTGCCTCCCTTTCCTTCTCTCTAAAAGTAAATGAATAAAATATTTTAAAATAAAAATACCTCCCTTAAGTCACAAAGGGAAGTTGATAAGAAAATGTAAAAGATTCCTTTGCCTGTAGTTCAAAAGCCTACAAAAGTGAGCTGCACTAGCAGAGCTTAATTAATATCGAAAGGTAGCATCATCAACATGGAAAAATAGCATAGTGGACCTGTGAAGCCACCTTAATAGAAAACAAATCCTAACTCTGTCTGTTATTCACTGATGCTTTGAAAATTTTCTTAATTTATCTTCCCTCACTTTTATCTCTGTAAAATTAGGATGAAAATGGTGTTCTATTCATAATGTTGTTATGAGGATTAGAGATAATAATTATTGCAAAGCTCTGTCATCTGGCCCATAATACAAATTATAATGAATTCTTAAAACTTCTTGCAAGGCTTGCAGTTTTGCTTCTGAGCAGAACTATCTTTTAGTTGTCAGAAGCTCCAGAGGTAAAGGTCATGATAGTCATATAGAGCATAAAAAATGTAAAGAATTTTATAACTCTTTAATCAAATAGCTCAGAAAATATTTTTGGTAGCCAGGTCCTGTTTGCAAATGAAACTTTGTAAAACCACAATAAAAATAGAGCTGTTTTCACTGCAGCAAGAATGGTCCTCTCTGCCTTGGCAGCAGTGAAGACATGATTCCTCTTAAAAAATTAGACCCATAATGTATACAACACAAAGAATAAACCTTAATGTAAACTATGGATTTTGAGTGATTATGACGTGTCAATGTAGGTTCATCCATTGTAACAAATGTTGCACTTTGGTGGAATATGTTGCTAATGGTGGATGCTATGTAACAGCTAACGGACATTTACGTTTCCACTTTTTGACTATAGTGAAAAATGCTGCAATGGATATCCAGACACAAATTATTGCAGGAAAGTACGTTTTCAATTATCTTAGGTATAATACCTTAGAATGCAATATAATATCTTAGGTAGCAGGGATTATGTGGAAGACCTCTGTATACTTCCCTAAATTTTGCTCTTAACCTTAAACTGCTCTATAAAAGTCTAAATGTACATATACATACATACATACATACATACACAAATGTATATGCATACAAATGTATATACACACGTATGTATTTATACATGTACACACACACACACACACAAGTCCTTCAAAAAACAAAACAAAAATTCTGTATTGACAGACTTGTGTACTATCTAGGTGTCATCGTCCAAAGAAGTAGCTCCCAGAAAATGTGAATTGCCAAATTCCATGATCTTACCTCTCCAGGTGGCAGTAGAACATTGTACAATGAGTAGAAGTGTCTACCTCCCACCAATCTAGAAGCCAGGGTGAGTTTTTCAGTGATCTGATCAAGAATTATACTCCAAAGGAAAATGAATTTGATTTTCTGGCTCTTCTTTTAAAATTACACCATATTAATCATTTTAAAGTGTACAGTTCAGTGACTTTTAGCACATTCACAATGTTATACAATCATAACCATCATCTAATTTCAGAATATTTTTACCAACCCCCCAAAGAAACTATGTTCTCATTAAATTGTCGCTTTTCATCTTCCACTCTTTCTCTCTTGTCCTTGGCAACAACTAAACTGCTTTTTTTCTCTATAGATTCCCTTATTCTGGATACTTCAACTAAATGGACTCACAATATGTGGCCTTTGTGTCTTGCTTCTTTAACTTAGCATAAAGCTTTCAAAGTTCATTCATGTCATAGCATATTCATGCCTTTTTAGGGATACATACTACTGCATTGTATGGATATAACACATCTGATTAGCAGCTAACTGACATTTAGGTTTCCACTTTTTGGCTATAGTGAAAAATGCTGCAATGGACATCCAGACATAAATTATTGCAGGAAAGTACGCTTTCAATTATCTTAGTTATAATACCTTAGAATGCAAAACTAATGCTTATAGAAATTCTATGTTTAACTTTAAATGAGCAACAAAAGAGTTTTTCATAGCCCCTCCCCACCAGCAATGCACAAAGGGTCCCAGTTTCTCCACATCCTTTCCAACTCTTACTTTCTGTTTTTAGGACCAATCTAGTAAATGTGAAATAATATATCACAGGGTTTTTTAATTTATATTTTCCCCATGATTAAAGATGCTAAGAGTCTTTCCATGTGCTTGTTGACCATTTGTTTATCTTTTTTAAAGATTTTATTTATTTGGTAGTCGCACTGTGCCTTCTCACGCAACCAAAACTAAGGACAACAAAAATTGAGAAACAAAAAACAACCAGAAGAGAGAGAAATGAACTGAATGTAAGTCTGACTACCATACATCCAGACCGGTAAGGAGAGGCGGAGTCGGAGGCCTATGGAGAGGGGTCGAGGGGTCCCGGCAGGAAAGAGTGGTGGCTGGCAGACAGGCCTGCAGGGCACAGACAGCAGCTGACAGACTGGTGGCCGACCCTGGGCACGAGAGGCAACAAGCAGACCCAGTGAGGGGCGCAAGGCAGCTGGCTGGCCGCAGCCACACATTCCTGTGCAGACAGACTAGGCAAAAACGGGCAGCGACACAGACCGCATAACCCAGGGACCCAGCACCACCAGGAAACAAAGCCTAAGAGCACTGACTGAAAACACCTGTGGGAACTGAGGCCGGAAGATTCTCTCAGCCTCACAGGAGACTTCTTGGGGAAACCCACAGAGTCCGAGAAAGTGCACAGGTCCATCCTCCCGGGAGCCAGCACCGGGGGGAGGGGGGGACAGGTGCCACTGTTCCCTCTCAGGCCCCACCCCACATAAAATGTCACAACCCAGCGACTGGCGTGCCCCGCCCCGGTGAACACCTAAGACTCCACTGCCCTTACATAACAGCCACAACCAGATCAAAGGAAAATAAAAAATAAAATAGATGGCTCAAACAGAATTAAAAGCCCCAGAGCCAATTTTTTTAAGTGACCGGGAGATAGCTAACCTATCAGATGCACAGTTCAAAGCACTGGTGATCAGGATGCTAACAGAATTGGTTGACTTTGGTCATAAATTAGATGAACAAATGCAAGCTACAATAAGAGAAATGAAGGAAAATGCACAGGGAAACAATAGTGAGGGGAAGAAAACTGGCACTCAAATCAATGGAGTGGACCAGAAGGAAGAAAGGAACAACCAAACAGAGAAGAATGAAGAAACAAGAATTCAAAAAAATGAGGAGAGGCTTAGGGACCTCCAGGACACCTTTAAATGTTCCAACATCCAAATTATAGGGGTACCAGAAGGGGAAGAGGAAGAGCAACAAATTGAAAACTTATTTGAACAGATAATAAAGGAGAACTTCCCCAATCTAGCAAGGGAAATAGACTTCCAGGAAGTTCAGGAAGCTCAGAGAGTCCCAAAGAGGTTGGACCCAAGGAGGAACACGCCAAGGCACATCATAATTACATTAGCCAAAATAAAAATGAAGGAGAGAATCCTAAAAGCATCAAGAAACAAGGAGACAGTAATCTACAAAGGAGTTCCCATCAGACTGTCAGCTGATTTCTCAAAAGAGACCTTGCAGGCAAGAAAGGGCTGGAAAGAAGTATTCCAAGTCATGAAAGGTAAGGACATACATCCCAGATTGCTCTATCCAGCAAAGCTATCATTTAGAATGGAAGGGCAGATAAAGTGCTTCCCAGATAAGGCCAAGTTAAAGGAGTTCATCATCACCAAGCCCTTATTATATGAAATGTCAAAGGGACTTACCTAAGAAAAATGAAGATTAAAAATATGAACAGTAAAAATAAGTCATCAAATGGAGGGTTAGCAACAGGGAAGTGGGAGGAGGAGGGAGGGGGAAAAGATATAGAGAATAAGTAGCATAGATAATAGGTTGAAAATAGATAGGGGGAGGGCAAGAATAGTATGGGAAATGTAGACACTAAAGAACTTATGACACGTGGACATGAACTAAAGGGTGGAATGTGGGTGGGAGGGGGTGGGCAGGGTGGAGGGGAGTGAAGGGGGAAAATGGGACAACTGTAATAGCATAATCAATAAAATAAAGAATTAAAAAAGAAAAAAAGGAAAAAAAGATTTTATTTCTTTATTTGTAGAGAGAAGGGAAGAGAGGGAGAAAGAGAGGAAGAGAAACATCAATGTGTGGCTGCCTGTCATGTACCGCCTACTGGGGACCTGGACTGCAACCCAGGCATGTGCCCTGACTGGGAATTGAAGCAGTAACCCTTTCATTCACAGGCTGGCCCTCATTCCACTGAGCCACACCAGCCAGGGCTTCTGTCATTATTTCTTCAAGCAGTTTTTCTATCCATTGCTCACTTTTTTCTCCTTTTTTTTTCTTTTTGTTGCTCTGATTAGGTGTTTTGTTTTCTACCTTATCTTCCAAAGTGTTGATTAGATCATCTGTGTTATCTAGCTTGCTTTTATTACCTTCTCATGTATTCTTTATTTCAGATATTGCATTTTTCATTTCCAACTTGTTATCCATAGTTTTTATGTCCTTTTCCATGGTGATATAGTTCCCACTAACTTCCTTGAGCATCCTTATAACTGTTACTTTGAACTCTATGATAATTTGTTTGCCTCTGTTTTATTTAGCTCTTTTTCTGGAGATTCCTCCTTTTCTTTTATTTTGAGGGTCTTTGGTGTCCCCATTTTAGCTGTCTGTTGTTTGTTTCTATGTGTTAGATAGATCTTCTTTGACTTCCCATCTTTGTGAGGTGGCCTTTTGTGGTAGGAGTCTATAGGACCAAGTAGTATAAACTTCTTGATCTCCTGAGCTGGGTGATCTAGGAATATCCCTTGTGTGGGTTATGTAGGTTTTCCTATTGCACTTGGGTCTTAATTTTTGTGGGACCATTCATTGGTAAGAATCTCCCCTTTAGCTGTCTGAGAGGCTCAACTCCTACCATGTCTGGTACACTCTTGTACAAGTGTTGACAGAACAGAATGAAAGAACACAAAAACATACTAAAAGAGGTATAAAATGCCCAACAACAATAGCATAATCAATCACAAAAGAGCAAAGAATAATAAAATTGGATAGAGAAATAGAATAGTATAAGAAAAATAGGATAAAAATTAAAGGAAAGAAAAGGTCTTATGAGAGGGGAAAGAGGAGAGAAATAATAAGAGTAAAGAATAGAAAGACATGGTTGAAAAGAACAAAGAAATACAATTATAACCAAAATCAGAACAGGAAAGTAGAAGCAAAAAAATGGAGTAAAGGAAGGTAAGAGTAAAGAGATGTGAATAAAAAGTAGAGGAACTGGAATAGAAAAAAAAGAAAGAGTAATTAAAAAGCTATGATAAAGAAAATATAATGAAAATAATGAAAAACAACAAAGTGGAATTTGTGTCAGCAGAGTCTAGTGCATGACTGCTAGGTTCTACCTTTGAATACAGCTCTGATGTCTGAAGCTTGTATAGATCAATTTCAAGTGATTTTCAAATTTAGCTCTCAGCAGCCTGTTTGAACTTATAAGGGATCCCTAGTTTGTAGCTGTCTCCTCCAGGCTTGGCTGTGCATAGGATGGGCCAGGCTGTGCTGCTAGACTGGCTTTTATCAGCACTGGGCCCAGGGGTGGGTCAGAAAATGTCCCAAGGCATGGCAAGATCTGACTCTGCCTGGCTTTACCTGCCTGTGCCTGCTGGCCTACTGTCTGTCTTAGGTTAGTTGTTAACCTGTTTGTTTCTGAGAATGTTTCTTGTGTGATCAGAAGGAAAGGACCCTTGGTTATCCTGTTGGAGGTGCCATTTAGACTTAGGGGAGGATAGTGAGTATGTTCCCTTACCCCTGAGCCACGTATCTGAGTCCGTCTTGAATTATCTCCTTATACTCCTCAGGTTAGAGGCCCTAGTGGGCAAGTGGATAGGACCTCCAGAGCCCAGAGTTTGGTTCTGCTGGAAACCAGGAGGTTGTTTTTATGGCTCTCCCATGTGGGGGAGGTGCTAATCTGGTTCCCAGGAGACTGTATGGAATGGTTGTACCTTAAAGCCAGTCTCAGGCACCCTCTGATCTGCATATGTTGCTATCCCCTCATTGGAGGTTATGGTGCAGGATGGGGGAATAGAATTAAAAAAGATGCAGGGTGGAGGGAGCATGATTCTAGAGAGTGGGGTGAGTGGAATTCCAGAAGATGGTGCAAGCAGTATTACAGAGAGTAGAGTGAGCATTATCTCTCAGGGTGCAGTAATTGTTTTTCTCCTGCAAGGGGCTTGCTCTTCTCAAAAAAGTTGGCCATGACAGTATCAAGGTATGTCCAGGCACAGAAATCCCCACAGCTACTCCCTCACATCTGTTTCTAATGCCTCCCACTCCAAACTCCCCAGTTGCCATTGCCCTCTCTTTGCCTGAGTCCTGGGTGAGTTGCTGTGAACAAAAAATCTGTGCTTTGGCACCTTTAGGGAAAAAAAAATAGTGGTTTTGTCTCCAGTGGGCTCCATTTCTCTTCAGCAGAAAAAGAAATATTCAGCCTTTCACCCGGATGCTATGTGGGTGGCTAATCCTGGCACTTGTACTCTTCACTTAGGAGCTGGGTCTGGGGTCCAGTTTTCACTACTCTCAGGGGGAAGCTGCCACAGATAAGTTGCAACTCTGGCCTGCTGCCCTGTGAATGGGGCCCTCCCCTTTCGTGTTCTTGCACTTCATACCAGTCTTGAGTTGGTTTCTGCCTGTCCTTGGCCAAAAGTTTCTTGTATGCATGTTGCCCTTGGCATGTATGAGGGGGACCCCCAAAATCAGAATTTATTTATAAAACCTTGTGTGTTTATTCTTACATGTTTAAACTTCAGTCACCTTCAAAGTACTCTCCATTCAATGCACTACACCTATCCAGACATATTTTCCACTGATCAAAATAGTTTTAGAACTCATTGAATATTATGCCTTTTAGTTCCTCTGCTGTTTTTTGTTTCACCTCTTCCACATCAACAAAACATTTCTCTTTCAGGGCTTTTTTTCATCTGAGGAAACAAAAAGAAAGTCACTTGGGGTGAGATTGGGTGAATAGGAAGGGTGGGACATGGAGGTCATGCCGTTTTTTTTTTTGTTTGTTTGTTTGTTTGTTTGTTTGTTTTTTGTCAAAAACTGCTGAACACTCAGTGCGGTGTGAGCAGGCTCACTCTTAAATCCCACATCATGAAACGGGCAAAAGTGTTGAACGAGTCTTCCAAAAAAATTCACTGAAGCTGAATGTAGCCTCTCACAGCACCACCAGCTGGTGCACTGATACAGATGGGTTCATAGAAAACCCACCTAGTGGAGAAAGCCTGTACTACACAGGGCCCACCCTCCAGAAAATAATTCTGAAGTTTGGGGCTCCCCCACCTTGTAAGTGGTTTTTGAAATTTTCCCATATACACAAGTGGTTTAGATTTTCCTAATTTTCCAAAGAACCTCTCTCAGCTTTTACTCTCAGCATTTTATATGTCTATTATATGTATTGACCCCAGACATCTTCAGTTTGTGAGTTCACCTTGCAACATATTTTATCAACGTCCTCCATTTTTCCAGCCTGTGTTCCAAATTAGGCCAAACAGACATGAGTGGCTCACAACAGTACTACAAGGAGTCCCTGGACATATTAGAACAGACATGCCTGATATCTTGCAACTGAGATCTGCTCTGCTCCCTCTGTACCCAAAGACAGAATCCCATAGTGGAAGACAGGCTAGCATACTTTAAAACCTCCTCTGCTTTAAAACTAGCAATATACACAAGGTGGGGACAAGGCAAGTAAAAATGTCACAAAACTTTCTTACCATTTTCAAATTGCCTTATTATAAAATTCAGTGTTTTTTGGCAGCTATACACTTTTGGTTGCTTTCCAGGGTACCAACAATGTTGGTTCTAATTTTTCCTGCTAGTTTTTTAATGTTTCTGTGTGGGAATTAAAGCCTGGGGATGCCTGTTCTGTCATTTTGCTGATGTGATTTCTCTGTATAATGTTAATTTGAGCTTCAAGTATCCACATTTAAATAAAGGATATCAAGCTAAAGTGATCCATTTAAAAATCAAGAAATAACAAAATTAAAACCACCAAATCAATAAGTAGTATTTAGAGTTTATTATGCATATAAGAATAGTTGGTAAACTGTGAGCTTTCAAAATCAAAGACTGATATAAAATTCAGGGGTATGAAGTTACAAAATGGATTATGAAGTGAAAAAATAGGAAGCTGTTTCCCTTTACATGACTGGTTATTACAATAGATGTTTCTGTATGGCAGGACATTGGTTAAAGTGATTATCTCATACAACTTTTAGAAAGATGGCTTAAGTTTCTTTTATGATCATGAGAGGCATTTATAAGAAGTAAACTAAGTCTCACTTGTGTTCCTGAAATAGGATAGGTTTAATTTTGCTTAAACAGCTTAAATTTTTTTGTCTGCTCAGGGAATTCTCAAGTCTGGACTCAAATTTGTATTTAATTTCAAACAGGCAGGAAAATAAGTAAATATTACACTTCTGTTTGATGTGTGTGTGCATCAGTATGCATTTTTGTGGGTATGAATCTATTCAATTTGTTTGTTATTTTATTAAATAATTTGCATAAATTATACATTTGAAAATGATAAAGTTTTTTATCTATACCAATTATAATTTCTCATCATTTGACTCATAGTGAGTTTGGGAAATTTATAAACTATAAACAAATATTTCATCCAGGAGCGTTTCTCAGAAACAAGGTACCTTATGTAAATTAAAAATAAAACCATTCAGCCCTGGCTGGCGTAGCTCAGTGGATTGAGCGCGGGCTGCGAACCAAAGCATCGCAGGTTCGATTCCCAGCCAGGGCACATGCCTGGGTTGCAAGCCATGGTCCCCAGCAACCGCACATTGATGTTTCTCTCTCTCTTTCTCCCTCCCTTCCCTCTCTAAAAATAAATAAATAAAATCTTTAAAAAAAAAAATAAAATAAAACCATTCAAGTGCTTAGTATGTGTCAGACACTATCCAAGATGTTTTACAGACTTTACCTTCACAACTTTACAATTTTATAGAAATTTGTGACCAAAAAAGTTATACAACTTTTCCAAAATTACACAGATGGTAAATTGGAAAATAAATACTCAAATCAGGTTTTCTAACTTCAATCCTAATTTTCATTCTATATATCAAAACTGGCTGTTATTTTCTTAGCTGTTGTTAAATAAGATTTAATAAACATTACGAAAATATATAGAGAAATAAGAACATCAGTTGAAGAAGAATTTAATATTGATAAAAATATACACGGTGGTGCCCTGGCTGGCATAGCTCAGAGGACTGAGCATGGTCTGTGAACCGAAGCATCACAGGTTCAATTTCCAGTCAGGGCACATGCCTGGGTTGCAGGCCACAGCCCCCAGCAACCACAAATTGATGTTTCTCTCTCTCTCTTTCTCCCTCCCTTTCCTCTCTGAAAATAAATAAATAAAATCTTTAAAAATATATATGCAGTGGCTTTGGAGAGAGAACAAAAATACTTCTTTTTTAGTACAGTCCATTGTCATTTATACAAATATTATTGACTATCCAGTTAATCACATTTACTTTTTGTTGATTTTCTACTATATTTCTGCCAATATTTAGAATGTGCCACTTAAAAAAATAATAAAAAATTTGGGGGGGTGGAAATGGGAGGGAGGTGGGGAGGGCTGAGGAGGTGAGCTGGGTTGGGAGTAAAAGACAGAAAACTGTATTTGAACAACAGTTTAAAAAATGTAAAAAAAAAAGAATGAGCTTGAGGATCCAAATTATGTAACTCTGTAATACAAATATATCTAATATATTAGTTGCAAAAATTTTAAACTGATAAATCATTATTATTTAACTGTTTTTAAAAGATTTTAGTTATTTATTCATTCTTAGAGAAAAGGAGGAAGAAAGAGAGGGAGAGAAACATCAATATGTGATTGCCTTTTGCACACCCCCTACTGGGGACCTAGCATGCAATCCAGCCATGAGCACTGACTGGGAATCAAACTGATAATTTTTTGGTTCATAAGCTGGTGCTCAATCCACTGAGTCACACCAGCCAGGGCTGTTTTTGTTTGTTTGTTTGTTTGTTTGTTTGTTTGTTTTCAGCAATGGAGTGATAGTAGTTTCTGACCCTGCTACTGTAAAGTCATTTATTCATATCTTGTCAGGAAGGCTAGACTTAAAGGAACGGAAAGAAGAAAAATACACATGCACATAAGGAAAAGAATGATATGATAATACCAAATAAGTAGGGCATTTGCCAATGGTCTGGCCATGTTTGCCCTAGAAGACCTCTCAGAATAGATATGTGAACAGCCACTATTCATCATTAAGAGTTGGCATATGAGGTCAAGCTTCTTATCTCTCTCTGGTATAGCATATCACTTACAGTTTTGTAATGCCAATATGTATTGCTTAGCAGAACAGCAAATTTCAGTGTAAAATTTATTCCATTTTCACTTTGAATTGTTTCATAAAAATTGAAATTCTTTATACAGATGGAAGAAAAAGAAGTGAGCTGAAATAAACAAAAATACCTGTAGTAAAAATCACAATTTTTTTTTAAAAAATACTTTTGGGACAAATATATAGACAAAATGTCTAGTAAGATTCTGCTGCTCACCAATTGAGACCCATACTTCTCTTTTCATTTGCATGTATTTTCCAGGATGTCATGATAACTTACTTGGCTCACAGTATCCAACAAGAGATGTCTTACCTTACTGATACTGAGTCACTATCCTGCTTTTGCAAGTTTATAATTCAAAAAGTCACTACAAGTTGGTATTGTATCAACAGGAGTAATACTGAGTTATCATTAGCTTTTAGAAAAAGGACATACATATTTAGAAGACTGGCATGTCTATTTTTGTACCAAAGTTTTGTTTCAGATAGTAGCAACTAAAGATCAATATATTTGACTCTATGATTAGCACAAAACACCACTTTCAGTCAGCAAAAAGCAAGCAATCTGATCTCCCCTGTTTCTTTTTGTTCCAATCCACCACACTGCTGTCCAATACCAGGTGTGTGCTGTGGCCTTCTGTATTGTGGCTAGGGGCTTAAGATGTCAGACAGAGACTGAGAAAACAAACTATTTCAGTATGACCACTACCAGTACTAGAATCTTGTCAAGGATATTTTAAAGCACAGCCAAAAATTGCATAAGCCTGGATCAATGAATAAGAAACAAGAAGATCAGACAAGACTAGAATATAAACTTATAAAGTGAAGTCAATCAACATGTTGGAAATTCCTGTGGTAGTAAATATTCTACTGTATTTCTAAACAATGATATAAATCGTGGATATTTGTTTACTTTAGTTATATTTTCCCAAGTGTATGTACTCCTTCTCTGCTCAAGTCAGAAGCCTGGTAAGAGACCATTGATACTAGAATATTTAATTATTCAATCATAATCCCAATATCAGTGAAATATGCTGATTTTATATTCCTTAAAAATTTTGTGACAGTTTTGCAATAGCAGTTCACAGGGCTTGTAACCAGTAGTCTGGCCAGGCTTTGGCTTCTTAGTGCATCCTGGAAATAACATGAAATCACATCCTAAACTGTCTTCTCATGATTTGGCACATTGCTGTCTCACTGACAAGACTGTTTGTATCATATTCTGACCTCATCTTCCAAAAATGTTCTCCACTGGCCACACATTGTCAGGGCTTTGACAGCTCTAAGCCAAAATGCACAGCTCCTGAATGACCTTTCACAGAAAACAACATTTAGGTCAATGGTTGCCCTTCCATGCTGATGATTTTTTGCCTGAGTAGCTAAGAACCTGTTGAAAAGATTAAGACTCAAATCTTAGCCAGGCTACTATTGGGATTCTTTGTCTCCCTTCAATCTTACTCCCTTGTGCCTTTCTATCACCTTTTAGAGGAAGATAATTGAGATTCAGCTGCAGTACCCAGCAATAGGAGAAATGTCTGTAGCAACTAAGAGTGTCAAAAATTTCTATATGACCTACTGTATACCTTTGAGTAGTTTATGGACCAATGGTAGGAAATGTTGAGGGTTTTGGATTAAAAACGGGCTTTCAGAGTATACATAGATTTTCTGCTCCTTAAGCAAACATGGTTTGATTCCTGTTGTTTGTTTCTTCTTAACATATATTTGTTTTTTTCTTTCTTTCTTTGGAGAACAACAATTTTTTAAATATCCTATAATTTGACCACTAAATAATTCTATGAAATAAAAAGAATAATCATATATATACCTATCAGAAAATTTAGATTTCTAAGTATAACAACACATAATGAAAAAAATCAAAGGTTTGTTTCTGAAACCTTTTAATGGCAAATCTATATTTTCATGTATCTTTTTCATGTTTTTACAAAAGGATCACACTGATATCTCTATTTGATTTCATTACTCTTATTAAATGTTAAATAGAATTTAAGGTGCAAGTAACAAAAGCACTAAACACCCATATTTCTACCATTTAGTTTAAAGGAAATGACAAAAACCTGCATCAATATTGATGTCTTGTATTGTCACTCAAACAACCCATGCCTTTTCTTGCCACTCAGAGATATTCAAAATCCTGAACTTGTATTTATTATCCCCTTGCTTTTCTTTACAGATTTCTCAAGTATTCCTTAAAAACATTCTTTAGTTTTTCATGTTTTCATAACATATTAAGGAATATTTTGCATGAATTTTTCTGTGACTTCTTAAACATTATAATTATTTTTGCTTAACATTATATTAGTGAGATAAGTTATGATGATGTGCAGCTGTAGTCTACTATATTAATACATCATAACTTATTTACCCCTTTTCTATTGAGAGACTTTTGATATATTTCCAGGTTATTTTTCTGGCAATAGAAACAATGGATATATATGTGTTTTTGTACATATCTCTTGGTGGACAGGAGTAAGATCTTTTCAAGGATGTATACCTAGAAATAGAATTGCTAATTCCAATGTTATGTGTGTGTTTAATATTATATGTAATCCTAAATTGTTTTCCAGAGATCTGTTCCAACTTAGGCTCCTAGCTACAGTGTTTAAATGTACAGGTTTTTTCCATATCCTCACCAACTTTAGGTTTCACAATTTTCCAGCCTTGATGTGTATGAAAGGACATCTCCTTTTAGTTTTAATTTGCATTTCCTACTTACTATTGAGATAGAACATCTATTCAGACATGCATTTGCCATTTAATTTTTCTCTATGGAAAAGTGCCTGCTCAAAGTTCTCATCCATTTTTTTCATAAATATGCTTGTCCTTTTCATACTGATTAATGGGTATTTCTAATATATACTGCATACATGGCTTTTTTTGGTTATATCTGTTAAAAACATTATCCTTCTCCCAGTTTTACTTTGTCTTCTTATTCTCTTACTGATGACTTTTTGTGAACAAAGTTAATTTTAATTTTGATTCAACTATCATTTCCTTTTACTTTAGTGTTACTTGTGTTCTTCTTAAAAATATATTTTCTCCAAGTACAGTTGTCTCCACTGAACAATAAAAAAGGAAAGTAAATAAATACAAATTACTATATATAAAAATAAACTAAAACGTATATTTAAAAATGTCTTGCTCAAGGTTATGCAGAAATTCTGTTTTATTTTCTAAGAGCCTTATTTTTTTGTCTTACAATTATAGGTACACACTACCTGGAATAGATTACTCTGAATAATATAAGTAGGTACCAATTTCTGTTTTTATTTTTCATATGGATGCATGATTGAGTCAGATATTTATTGAAGATGCTGTCCTTTCCATTGACCTACAGTGACACCTCTATCTATCAATTTGTAATCTATCACCTATGTCTCTTTCTTTATCTAATCTATTTTTGACATTTCTATTGTATTGCATCTATCCTTGCATCAAATTCACACCACTTTAATAAATGTAGCTTAATAATATGTCTTCATACTTAGTAAAGGTATGTTGGCTATTCTTCCAGAATACGTTGGCTATTCTTAGTTCCTGACATTTCCACATAAATAATTTTATATCAGCTAGTCAATGTCTAAAGTACTCTTGCTTATTTACTGCCAGTGGTTTTATATTATATAAATACAACTTCTCAGCCAGTTAAATATCTTTTAAATATATTCTCCATTGAAAGGCTTGTATTTTCTCTCTCTTTATGGTATCTTTTGATGAACAGATATTGTTAATTTTAATATGATCTAATCATATTAAAACCATTTATATATTTTTATTTGTAAGGTTTACAAGTTTTGTATCTTCTATCTTTTCTGTTTCCTAAGTTCATAAAATTATTCTTCTATGTTTTTCTAAAAGCATATAATTTTGCTTTTACAGTAAATCTTTTATTTACCTATAACCAGTTTTTTCAATGCATGGTGTGAGATATAGAATCAAATTCAATTTATTTACAAATTCTTCATATAGAAATGTTTATATCGCCCTGGCTGGTATAGCTCAGTGGATTGAGCGCGGGCTGCGAACCAGGCATCGCAGGTTCGATTCCCAGTCAGGGCACATGCCTAGGTTGCAGGCCATGTCTCCCAGCAACCGCACATTGATCTCTCTCTCTCTCTCTCTCCCCCCTCCCTCTCTCCCTTCCCTCTCTAAAAATAAATAAATAAAATCTTTAAAAAAAAAAGAAATGTTTATATCCAGCCACCTTACTGAAGTTTTTACATAATTTGATGATTTATTCATACATTTTTAGTACTCTTAGCTATAGAATCATAACATCCTTTCTAACCTCTACAACTTTAACTTATTTTCTTGCCTTACAACTAACAGGGATCTTCAGTGAAAAAAAGTGGTGAAAATTTTCATTCTTGTCTAGATACTGAAGCCAGTAAACAATAAAATATATTCATTGTGAAATAACTATTAACATTGATCTATACAAGTAAATGATTTTTAAATGTTTCTTTCTTTTTTTGATTTTTATTTTTCAGTGAACTTTTTAAAAATTTATTCTCATTGTATTTTTTCCATTACTATATTTGTCCCTCTTATACCCTCTTCCATCTCCAACCACCCACTCCCCCTGTCTTAAGTATTATGTTGGGTCTTGATTTACACATATCTTCCTTATTAAAATTTATACTTTGCTAAATTTTTTAGTCAAAGATGTTGAATTTTAACAAATGATTTTTCTCTATGTAGAGACTTTGTTGATTTGTCTTACAATTGTGCTAATGTAATGAATTATGTGAGTTAATTTTCTAAAGGCATTACAACCACTCTAAATTATCACTAGTCTAGTTAACCATTATGGTGGACTTATATGGATATTAACAAAAGTAGGTTTACAGTTCTGAGTATGTGAAACAGTTTATGGTTGTATTATTATGTATTAATTATTATATTATTTTCCATATGAACAACTGTAAACTTACTTTTACTCTCCACTGTATTTATTACCAACATCAGTATAGGCTTATCTAGTGTTCTTCAGCAGCTCATAATTTATTTTTTTTATTTTCTCATTGAGAACTAAACCATACCATGGCCCAGATTATAATATAATCAGGTTAAGTTTCAGCTTCCCTTTACTGTGTACACAACTTGTTTCTGGCCATCATCTCTCTAATTTTATGATTTTTCCTTTTCATTGAATTTATTGAGTTGATAGTGGTTGACAAAATTATACAGAGATACTTAACATCACTAATCATCAGAAAAATGTAAATTAAAACCACAATGAGATGACATCTCATACCTGTCAGAATGACTATCATCAACAAATCAACAAACAGCAAGTGCTGACAAGGATGTGGATAAAGGGAAATCCTTTTGCACTGTTGGTGGGAATGCAGACTGGTGCAGCCACTGTGGAAACTGGTATACAGTTAACTCAAAAAATTTAAACTGGAACTGCCTTATGGACCCAGCAACTCCACTTCTTGGAGTTTATTTAAAGAAACCCCCCAAAATGCCTTTTTTTAGAGCCATCTGCTTGTGGTGTTGCCTCCTGCTCCTCCCGCTGCCACCCTGAGTCACTGAATGCAGATCTGGCCGCCTGGATACCCATGCTAGCCATCAATATTTGAAGTTCTTACAACATGGCAGACATTGAAAACAAAGAACAGTCTGAACTTGATCAAGATTCGGATGATGTTGAAGAATTAGAAGAAGAATTAACTGGTGAAGAAGTGAAAATCAAAATACATCAGCTGACTGTTCAGATGGTGCAAAATACTCAGATTCTTGCAGCCTTCCAAGAAAGACATGGTGGTCTGGTAGAAACACCAACAGGATACATTGAAAGCTTGCCTACTAAGGTAGTTAAAAGACAAGTGAATGCTCTCAAAAACACTCAAGTTACATGTGCACAGATAGAAGCCAAGTTTTATGAGGAAGTTCACGATCTTGAAAGAAAGTATGCTGTTCTCTATCAGCCTTTATATGATAAGCAATTCAAGATCATTAATGCAATTTATGAATCTATGGAAGAAAAATGTGAATGGAAACCAGATGAGGAAGATGAAATTTCAGAGCAGCTGAAAGAAAAGGCCAAGACTGAAGATGAGAAAAAGGATGAAGAAAAACAAGACCCCAAGGGAATCCCTGAATTTTGGTTGACTGTTTTTAAGAATGTTGACTTGTTCAGTGATATGGTTCAGGAACAAGACGAGCCTATTCTGAAGCACTTGAACATATTAAAGTGAAGTTCTCAAATGCTGGCCAGCCTATGAGCTTTGTTTTAGAATTTCACTTTGAACTTAATGAGTATTTCACAAATGAAGTGTTGACAAAGACATATAGGATGAGGCCAGAGCCAGATGATTCTGATCCCTTTTCTTTTTTTAAAAGATTTTATTTACTTATTTTTTAGAGAGAAGGGAAGAGAGAGAGAAAGACAGGGAGAGAAATATCAATGTGTGATTGCCTTTCATGTGCCCCTCCATTGGGGACGCAGCCCACAACCCAGGCATGTGCCCTGACTGGGAATTGAACCAGCAACCCTTTGGTTCGCAGGCCAATGCTCAATCCACTGAGCCACACCAGTCAGGGCCCCTTTTCTTTTGATAGACCAGAAATTATGGGTTTCACAGGGTGCCAGAGAGATTGGAAAAAAGGGAAGAATGTCACTTTGAAAATCATTAAAAAGAAGCAGAAGCACAAAGGACCTGGGACAGTTCGTACTGTGAGCAAAACAGTTTCTAATGATTCTTTCTTTAATTTTTTGCCTCTCCTGAAGTTCCTGAGCATGGCAATCTGGATGAAGATGCTGAAGCTATCCTTGCTGCAGACTTTGAAAATGATCACTTTTTACATGAGCATAAAATCCCAAGATTGTACTTTACTGGAGAAGCTACTGAAGATGATGATGATAATTATGATGAAGAAGGGGATGAGGAAAGGGAAGAAGAAAATGAGGAAAATGATCCAGACTATGACTCAAAGAAGGATCGAAACCCAGCAGAGTACCAGCAGCAGTGAAGCAGGATGGTCTACCTTCCACTTCCCTGGAAAAGATGAATTTTCATCATTTGACAAGTTCATTTCAAGTTTTCTGTTGTTTGTTTGCTTGCCTGTTTTTGGTTTTGTAGCCTAAAATGAAAATGTCAAATATAAAAAAAAATAAAGAAACCCAAAATGCTAATTCAAAAGAATATATGCACTCTTATGTTCATTGCAGTATTGTTTACACTAACCAAGATTTGGAAGCAGCCCATGTGTCCATCAGTAGATAAGTGGATAAGAAAAATATGGCACATTTACACAATTGAAAACTACTTGGCCTTAGAAAGGAAGGAAATCTTACCCTTTGCAACAGCATGGATGAACCTGAGAGCATTATGCTAAATTGTATAATCCAGTCAGACAAAGACAAGTACCATATGATTTCACCCATGTGTAGAATCTTATGAACAAAAGAAACCAACAAGCAAAATTAATGACAGACTCATAGAGTGCAGGCTGACAGCAGTTGGGTATAGGAGGATTTGGTGGTAGAGTGGAGAGATTGATCAAAAAGGGAAAAAAAGAAAAAAACTCATGGACAAAGACAATAATAAGGTGATTGCCATGGAGAGGGCATGGTGGAAGGAGGTGGAGGAGTGAATAAATTGGGATAACTGGCGATGGAAGAAGACATGACATGGGGTGGTGAACACTCAATACATTGTACAGATGATATGTTGAAGAATTGTGCATTTGAAAACATCTCCTAATTTTAGACTCATTAAGAAATAAGTTTTTTATTGTCATTATAATATATACACAGGTTTATTCGATATATAGAAACATTTTTTCCCCAAGACAAGGGAAAACCTTGAGTTGGCCACCAGCACTTTAGCCTCACATTTAGAATTTAAAGCAAACAGTTTTGTTTTCAAAATGACTTATAGGTCAACATCCCCAAGAGGAAGGACCTTTGTTATAGTTGTAAATGTAGGTGACACAAATTAATTTGAATCAAAGAATATTTTAAAGTAGTATTGTGGATAATTCTCTTTCTTTCATTTGTTAGCTAAATGCATTATAACAAAAAAAAGTGATGACCTTCATAGATAAGGTTAAAATGAAGAAAATTTTTTCATTTCCTTTTTACCCTGAAGGTCGAATTTTATCAGAACACTTAAATGTGTCAGAAATGATGTCTATGGGCAAGGGTGAACTTTTAATTCACTTTTTGCATGTCTCATTTTTACTGGTCAATTATATATTTTAGCATTGTCACCTAATATTTGTTTATTAGTTTGAATATTAAATAATTTTATTTAACTAAAAATAAGTTTTATTTTAATATGACAGAGATGTGTCAGTGTTTGTGGACTGTATACAATGGTGAAATGTGGGCCTTTAATGGATTGTGCTAATATAGTCTATTTACATATTATCCTTTCCAATCAATTAATTTTAGGGATGCAAAGATCTTTTAATTTTAAATGTAGTGTTTGCCACAGTTTTTACTGATTCCTGATCCAACACTATTCAGTTATTTTTTATATCATAATTTAGCTGTCTTACTCTGGGAATAGTAACTGATTTCTTGTGTGCTTGTTATGACCAGACACTGTACTAGATATTTTTTCTTTCTTTTTCTTAACTTTATTATTAAAGTGAAAAATAAAATAAAATTAAACCAATAAAATAAAATAAAACCTGTTGTCTGCATTTTCTCCCCAACCCTGTCCCCCACCCAGCCAAAACCCCTTTCCTCCCTTACTTCCACCTTCCCCCTTGGTTTTGTCCATCTGTCCATTATAGTAGTTCCTGAAAACCCTTCTCCCCACTGGCCCCTCCTCCCTCCCCTCTGGCTTATATTAGACTGTTCTTAATTTCAATGACTCTAGTTATATTTTGTTTGCTTTTTCTTTTGTTGATTATTTTCCAGTTGAAGGTGAGATCAAATAGTATTTGTCCCTTGCTGCCTGACTTATTTCACTTAGCATAATGCTTTCCAGTTCCATCCATGTTGTTGCAAAGGGTATAAGCTCCTTCTTTCTCTCTGCTGCATAGAATTCCATTGTGTAAATGTACCACAGTTTTTTGATATACTCATTTTCTGATAGGCACTTAGGTTGCTTCCAGCACTTGTCTATTGTAAATTGTGCTGCTATGAACATTGGGGTGCATAGGTTCTTTTGGATTACTGTTCCAGGGCTCTTAGGATATAATCTCAGCAGTGGAATTGATGGGTCAAAAGGCAGTTCCATTTTTAGTTTTTTGAGGAAATTTCATACTGTTTTCCACAGTGGCTGCACCAATCTGCATTCCCGACAACAGTGCACTAGGGTTCCCTTTTCTCCATATCCTCTCCAACACTTGTTTGTTGATTTGCTTATGATGGCCATTCTGACCAGTGTGAGGTGGTATCTCATTGCAGTTTTAATTTGCATCTCTCTGATGGGAGGTGATGCTGAGCATCTTTTCATGTGTCTTGGGCCCTCTGTATGTCCTTCTTGGTGAAGTGTCTGTTCAAGTCTTTTGTCCATTTTTTAATTGGGTTTTGTGTCTTCCTGGAGTGGTGTTGTGTGAGTTCTTTATATATTTTGGAGATTAGTCCCTTGTCCGAAGTGTCATTGGCAAATATGTTTTCCCATATGGTTGGTTCTCTTTTCATTTTAATGCTGTTTTCTTTAGCCATGCAGGAGCTTTTTAATTTGATGAGGTCCCATTTGTTTATTCTTTCCTTTATGTCCCTTGCTTTAGGGGACATATCCATGAAGATGTTGTTGCATGGAATATCTGAGCTTTTCCTGAGAATGTTTTCCTCTAAGACTTTTATGGTGTTATGACTTATATTTAAGTTTTTTTATCCACCTTGAATTTATTTTTGTGTATGGTGTAAGTTGGTGATTCAGTTTCATTTTTTTTTTTGCATGTAGCTGTCCAGATCTGCCAACACCAGTTGAAGAGGCTATTTTTGCTCCATTTTATATTTTTTCCCCATTTGTCAAATATTAATTGACCATAGAGACTTGGGTTTATTTCTGGGCTCTGTGTTCTGTTCCATTGGTCAATGTGCCTGTTTTTATGCCAGTACCTGGCTGTTTTGATTACAGTGGCCTTGTAATACAGTTTGAAATCAAGCACTGTGATCCCTCCTGCTTTCTTCTTCTTTCTCAAAATTGCTTCAGCCAATTGAGGTCATTCATAGTTCCATATAAACTTTTGAAATATTTGTTCTATATCTGTGAAATTATCATGGGAACTTTAATAGGGATTGCATTGAATCTATAAATCACTTTGGGTAGTAGCAATTTAAATTGTTTTGTGGCCATTTTGATAATGTTAATTCTTCTGATCCATGAACATAGAACATGCATCCATTTGTTTGTGTCTTCCTTAATTTCTTTCTTCAGTATAGTTTTCTGAGTACAGGTCTTTTACCTCCTTGGTTAGGTTTATTCCTAGGTACTTTATTTTTCTTGTTACTATATCAAATATGATTTTCCCCTGAATTCTGTTTTTGATGTTTCATTGTTTGTGTACAAAAATGCCTTTGATTTCTAAGTATTGACTTTGTATCCACCTGTTTTGACAAATTCTCTTATTATGTGGCCTAGTTTTTTTGGTGGAGTCTGTAAGATTTTCTGTGTACACTATCATGTCATCTGCAAACAATAACAGTTTTCTTCCCTTCTTTCCAATTTGGAAGCCTTTTATTTCTTTTTCTTGTCTAAATGCTATGGCTAGAACTTCCAATACTATGTTGAATAGGAGTGGTGAAAGCAGGAATCCTTCTCTTGTTTCTGATCTTAGCTCAAAGATTTTGTCTATTGGGTATGATGTTGGCTGCAGGTTTCTCATATATGGCCTTTATTATGTTGAGGAATGCTCCTTCTATTACCATCTTGCTGAGTGTTTTATCATAAATGGGTGCTATACATTATCAAATGCTTTTTCTGCATCTATTGATATGATCATGTGACTTTTGTGTTTTGTTTTTTTTATGTAGTGTATTATGTTTACTGATTTGTGAATATTGTACCATCCTCGCATCCTGGGATGAATCCCACTTGATCGTGGTGTGTGATTTTTTTAATGTATTGCTGGATGTGGTTTGCCAGTATTTTGTTGAGGATTTTAGCATCAATGTTCATCAGTGATATTGGCCTAAAGCTTTCTTTCTTTGTTATGTCTTTATCTGTTTTGGGGATTAGGATGATGCTGACTTCATAAAAAAGAGTTTGGGAGTCTTCTATCTTCTTGAGCTTTTTGAAATAATCTGTGGAGGATGTGGGTTAGGTCTCCCTTAAATGCTTTGTAAAATTCTTCTGTGAAACCATCAGACCCAGGATCTCTGTGTATTGGAGATTTTTGATTACTGTTTCAATTTCATCAAGTGTTATTGGTCTCCTCAGCCTTTCTGCTTCTTCTTCATTGAGTTTTGGAAGATTATGTTTTTCTAGAAATTTGTCCATTTCATCTAGGTTTTCAAAATTCTTGGCATATAGTTCTTCACAGTAATGTCTTACAATACTTTGTATATCTGTGGTATCATTGTAATCTCTCCTCTTTCATTTCTGATTGTGTTTATTTGGGTCTTCTCTCTTTTTTTCTTGATGAGTCTGCTTAAAGGCTTGTCGATTTTTTTTATCTTTTCAAAGAACCAGCTCTTGGATTCATTGATCCTTAGAATTGTGCTTTTAGTCTCTATGTCATTTGATTCTGCTCTGATCTTGGTCATTTCCTTCCTTCTACTTGCTCTGGGTTTTCTTTGTTGTTGTTCCTTGAGTTCTTCTCAGCATAGGGTTAGGTTGTTTATTTTAAATGTTTCTTTCTTTTTCTTTTTTTTTTTTTTTTAGGTAAGCCTGTATCACTATGAACTTCCCTCTCAGGACTGCCTTCACTGTGTCCCATAAGTTTTGGATTGTTGTAAATTCATTTTCATTTGTTTCCTGAAACATTTTTATTTTCTCCCTAATCTTATTCTTGACACATTCATTGTTCAATAGCATGCTATTCAATCTCCATGATTTTGAGTGTTTGGGTTTTTTTTCCCTTGAGGTTGGTTTCTGGTTTCAGTCCCTTGTGGTCAGAGAAAATGCTTGATATGATTTCAATTTTCTTGAATTTGTTGAGGCTTGTTTTGTGTCTTATCATGTGATCTAGCTTTGAAAATATTCCATGTGCATTTGAAAAGAATGTGTATTTTGCTTCTTTGGGATGAAAGGTTCTCTCTATATATCAGTTAAGTCCATTTCCTCTAGGGCATTGTTCAATGCCACAATATCTTTTTTGATTTTTTGTTTGGAAGAACTGTTCATTTTTGACAGTGGGGTGTTAAAATCTCCTACTATGATTGTGTTGCTGTCAATATCTTTGTTGAAGTCCTCCAAGATTTTCTTTATGTATTTGGGTGCTTCTATGTTAGGTGCATATATATTCACAACGTTTATGTCTTCTCGATGGATTTTTCCCTTGAGTATTATGAAGTGACCTTCTGGTTCTCTCTTTATGGCTCTTGTTTTGAAGTCTATTTTTTCCGATATGATTATTGCTACCCCAGCTTTTTTTTTTTCCTGTCCATTTGCTTGGAATCTTTGTTCCCAGACCTTCACTTTCAGTCTGTGTAAGTCTTTTGTTCTGAGGTGGGTATCCTGTAGGCAGCATATGTGTGGGTCATGTTTTCTTATCCATTCCACTATTCCGTGTCTTTTCATTGGAGCATTTCATCCATTTCCATTTAAGGTTGTTTCCATTTAAGGTTATTACTATTCACTGCCATTTTTTCATACCAGTGTCCCTCTCTCTTTCACTGTTTTTCTTCTTGTTCTTAAAGCAAACCCTTTAGCATCTCCTGCAGTGCTGGTTTGGAGGAGGTATATATTCTGTGAGGCTTCTTTTGTCCAGGAAGCTCCGTATTTGGCCTTCCATTTTTATTGAGAGCCTTGCTGGATAAAGTAGTCTTGGTTGCAGGTCTCTGGTTTTCATTACTTGGAATATTTCTTCCCATTCCCTTCTAGCTTGGAGTGTTTCCATTGAGAAGTCAGCTGCTAGTCTTATCAGGGCTCCCTTGCACATTACTTGCAGTTTTTCCCTTGCTGCTTTTAAGATTCTCTCTTTATCTTGAAATTTTGCCATTTTAATTATGATGTGACTTGAAGTGGGCCTCTTTGGGTTCCTCTTGATTGGGACTGTGTGTTTCCTGGATTTCTGTGACTTTTTCTCACATCAAACTAGGGAAGTTTCCCATCATTACTTTTTCATACAGGTTTTCTATCCCTTGTTCTTCTTCTTCTCTTTCTGGTATCTCTATTATACAGTTATTATTATGTTTCATGTTGTCCTTCATTTCCCTTAACCCCTCTACATTCTTTCTGAGTCTCTTTTCCTTTTCTTGCTCCTTCTAGGTATTTTTTTCTGCCTTGTCCTCCAGCTTACTGATTGGATCCTCTCCTTCATCTAGCCTGCTTTTGATTCCTTCTACTGTGTTTTTCAGTTCAGAAATTGTATTCTTCATTTACTCTTGGCCCTTGTTGATAGTTTCTATTCCTTTTCTCACATTGATATAGTTTGCAGTGAGTTCATTGTAGTTTCCCTGTAGTTTCTGGTAATTCTCCATGAGCTCATTGAGCTTCCTTATAATCATTGCTTTGAACTCAATATCTGATAGTTGACTTGCCTCTATTTCATTTAGCATTTTTTCTGAGGCTTCTTCCTTTCCCTTCATTTGGGGATTCTTTCTTTGCCTTCCCATTGTTTGTGAAACTCTTCTTGTTAGCCTCTACTCCTTAAATTGATCTGTTCTGTCTCCCTGGGTTTACGATGTGAGCTTCTATGGTCAAATACCTGTGAAATTCAGTAGTAGTTTCCTCAATCTCCTGAGCTCAGTGGTCTTGGACTGTCTTTTATGTTTTCTGTGTGTATGTCTTTCTTGGGTTTTGATTGTTGTTGGTTCTTTCTTGGTGTGTCCTTCCCAACAGCTGGTTAACTGAGGGTCACTCTGTCCACCACCTCTTGTATTTTGTTGTGCAGTTGCAGCAAGTTGTGTCAAAGCTGGTTCTTCTCTGTGTACAAGGTTTTGAGGATTCTCTCTTCAGTTGTTTGTTCTGGGTAATTTCTCCACTATTTAGTTGTATTTCCAGATAGGTCCTGGGTTGAGTTAGTGTGGCTTCCACTTCCTTCTTCACCTTCTTCTGTTGTTATCTGTTGGTGGGTCCTTTGTTGGTCAGTTTCTTCTTTCAGCAGGTATCCTGGTGTTCACTGCTTCTACCTACACTTTTTTGTGATCAGTTGGAGGAGGAAGGTGAAATGGTTTAAGACAGCAGGTGTGTATTCTATGATACTTAAAGTACCAGCCTGTAGTGAAGAGATAAGAGATCCTTTGGATATGTATAGTGTTAATTGTGATATTTCACCCAACTAGCCACTTTTTAGGAAGGTTGGAAAGAAGATAAGACTTTTGTTGGGTGGGGAAGGATTATGAGTTGGATCTAGAAAGTAGTGAGCTAGCGGGAGGTCAGATTTTGAGGTAAAATTAGAGTAAAGGATAGAAAATAAGTGTGGTGTGTGAGAGAATAGAATTAACCACAACAATAATAAAGTTCAGGAAACTATGTAGTGGGCTAAGATCTGGGAGGGGTGCTGTATAGTACTTACAACTGTATGGAACAGCAATTATTTACAGTAATAATGGAGCAACAATCATATGACAGAATCTATGTGATCTGGATAACAAGAATAGGAAGTATAGGACCTAGAGTACTGTGCTAATGGAACACAAGTGAAGTGAAAGACGGTAAGTTAACAATACACTATGAAAGAGAGAACAGGGTAAACCTGTCGAACAATGCAATTTAACCAGCCAAGTGAAGAAGACTAAACAGAAAGAAGAGAAATACAAAAATACTAATAAAATGAAAGATGTAAGAATAATGAAAAAATAATAATACAAACATACAATCACTTGTAAGTTCTCCTGAGTAACAAAGTGAAATTTGTCTCACTGTCTCAGCTGTTGGGATGCCCCCCCTTTGGGTCCAACTCTGGTCTTTTCATAGATTCAGGTTTTATTGGCTCACTTTTGGCAATTTAAAAATAATAAAAAAAGAAGGAAGGAAGAAAAGATAAAAAGGGAAAGAAAGGAAGAAGGAATAAAAAAGAAAGAAGTAAAGAGAGGAAGATGGAGCTAAAAGAAAAAATAAATAAATAATTACTTTTAAAAAAGCCTCCTGCTGGCTTCAAAGTTATGAGACCACTTATGCTGGTCTTCCTGGCTATGGAAGGCTGAGGGGGGATTGGTTTTGCTTTTCTCTCTTCCTGATTGACACTCTGCCAGCCTCTAGCTCAGTTCCCTAGTGGCCTCCTGTCCAGCAGGTTCAGGTTTGGGCACACACTCTGGGGTTTTGGATGTGAGTTCAGGGCCTTCTGTGCCACCACAGGAGTGCTGCACGGCTGGGTGGGGAGGATGAACAGAATGCTCTCTGGCAACTCAGCTTATATATAATATGCATTTTGTCTGTTTCCAGTCATGAATAGAATATATAAAAAATTATTTTGCATGTCAGGAATCATTCCATTTCAAAATTTCATGGAAACCCATGTTAGACAGGGGTGATATTTAATCACTCAGATGTAGTCTTAGTAGTATTTTCAGAATTTGCGTATAACCACTGTCACTTTTTTCTTGTGTTCTCTCCTCATTTGACAGAAATGAATAGTAGAAAACTTTTCCTGAGGGCCATATTGTTTCTCACTTGGTTAGCTTTCCAAAAGACATTTTATTTTAAAAGTCTAATTTAATCATCTTAACCCTAAAGCTTGAAGAAGAGGGAAGTGTAGCTAACATGAATTACATTCTACTTCACTATAAATTTCTAATGAATTATTTCAATATGCAATAAAAATCTGCATATCTTACATTTTGATGACTCCTATCCTTACAAGTTTTTTATAGCATCCCCTTTATGCCCAAAACACTAATAGTAGATTTAAAAAGACCTTTAAAATTAACTTTTCTTATTAATAAGGGGAAAAGTTATTTGTTTCAATAAAAATCAGAAGTAGAATTATAAGAGAACACTTGATTGCTATGATTCAGAGTGAATTAACTGATGGAAGTACTTTTCTGTGACTTTATATGAAATGGAAAGAACAGTAAAAAAATATCTGGGGTCTTAGCATAGTTTTCAAATGAAGATAAAGAAGTATTCTTCTTGTTTATTATTTTTAAGTTCTCACAAAAAATTTGATCATCTTTATCCTGATTGGTGTGGTTCAGTGGACTGGGTGTTGTCCTGCAAAGCAAAAGGTCACCGATTTGATTCCAGGTCAGGGTAGATGCCTGGGTTACTGTGGGCCAGGTCTCCAGTTGGGGATATGAGAGAGGCAAGCAATAGACGTTTCTCTCCCTCTCTTTCTCCCTTCCTTTCCCTCTCTCCAAAAATAAATTTTAAAAGTCTTTATAAAAGGTGATCACTTTTGAGAATTATAAATACAAGGATAGCAGTTGGCAGGATTCATTTAAAAGAAATTATTTATGATTTTGTCAATAAGGAACCAGAAAAGAAGATTTCACTGTTATGCTGAAGTCTTGTCAAAAGCTCTATCGTCTACTACCAGCCTTGTGCTCTGAAAAAAGAGGATGTAAATTATCATCATAGAAAATACTACCCTACCTACTAAAAACAACATGCTAATAAGTCAATTGCATCTAGTAAAGTCTGCCGACTTGACGCATAACAATTTTCTTATGTTTGTTATGGCATGCAGTGTATCTGTTTAACATTCCAATTATCTAGGCAACTGTTAAACCTTCCAATTAGAGCACAAGCTCCTTGAAAGCAGGCATGGTGTCTTATTTGTGCTGTTATACATATTAGTTGAGATACTTCACACATATTAATTAACTTTTGTGCAACCATTTCTTTGTTTATAAAATAAATACAGTAAATCATAGTTTGAAAGTATTTATCTAAGTGCTATTTATGAATAAGGCCTCAATATATGTTAATTTCTTTATCCATGTGTCTTACATATGGGAGATTATAGGCAAATATTTGATGAATCATTATGTGAATGATTGAATCATAGAAAGCTATGTAAGCTGAGTTTAAAGTTTACTTAGGAGTAATTGGCAAAATTGAATAGGAAAAAGTACAAAATTATACAAGATCTTTATTTTATATATTAATCAAATGAGCTCTCTCTTACTAGATAGTGGCAATGTGATCATCTTTTATTTTTTGAAAAATCAGAACACTTTGATCATTTAATTCACCATGGTAGTTACCACTTGCATTATTTTAGGTCATTGTTGTTAAATACTGACTTCCTACCTATCCCGTCTCTATGGACACAGTACAGCTTTCCACTCCTTAATTTTAGGCCTAGCCAATTATTTTCTTTGACACTTGAAGTATTTATTACATTTATAGACATCAAGAGTCCACAAAGTATAAAATCATAGCCAGATTATATGTCTTTTCCATATATATAGGGAATAGACTAAAACATCAGCGTACTAAAAAATACCGACATGCCCTGGCTGGTGTAGCTCAGTGGATTGAGAGTGGGCTGTGAACCAGGCATTGCAGGTTCGATTCCCTGTCAGGGCACATGCCTAGGTTGCAGGCCATGTCTCTCAGCAACCTCACATTGATGTTTCTGTTTCTCTCTCTCTCTCTCTCTCTCTCTCTCTCTCTCTCCCCCCTCTCTTCCCTCTCTAAAAATAAATAAATAAAATCTTTTTAAAAAATACCAACATGATGAAAGAATTATTTAAATGTTACTTCAGTAGACTGAGGGAAGGAAGCAATACACTGGATTCTCAGTCTAGGTTCTCTACACCTCAAGAGCTCTATAAAGATAATAAAAGTTATCTGTATGCTATTTTAAATACTTCAAAAAGCTTAAGGAAAATATAGTAAATGTCAAATCTAATTATGCATAGGCTAAATAAGATAAATTTATTTGTTTTAGGCTGAGATTTTATCAACACAGTGGTAAAAAAATCTTGTGTATAAAACCACATATTCAACATATAAATTATAAAATCCTCATGTGGATGTAAATAGATGACTATGAAACTTCATATAATTTCAGTTTGAAAGAACCATCCTTCAGATCTCTTGGAAAGATAAAGCACCGTAACTTCCAAATAATCTAAGTGATGTAATTTCTTACATGGTAGCATATAAAAGTCTTATTTTCCAGAATTTTCCTAAGTTTCAATTTCCTATGGGTTTTTACAAGGTTACTATGCCCTTTGAAGGGTAGAAATATATTTCAGAGATGTATTTCCTGGAGTCAACTGACCAAATTGTGGTTTTTAATAGGCTTGATTCTAGGGAGCTTGTACTTAAGGAAATATTTACAAAGAGCTTGTTATCCTATTTTTACATGTTATATTATCACTCAATAGAGTAAGGATAAGACTTGGCTGAAAATGCCTCTTTATAAAATAAATATAAATTTGATCATTAGGACAGGCTGCACAAGGTGACAGAATCTTTAAACAGACTCTGAACAAAATGTTTATTTCTACAGATTTCAGATGGCTGAAGCAGCTCTATTTCAAAACTTTATCAGGCTATCTCCTATTACAAACATATATGTAGAAACATAATCTTCTAAAATTAGTTATTACATTTCAACTTACCACCCCCATTTATTCCCATTTTAGGAACATTCAGGTGTTTACAAACCAGCAAACTAGGCACTGCAATTTATTATGCCTAGTGACTTTAGTCGCATTGTGTTCATTATGCACATAGTATACCCTAATGAAATGTGACTGTTTTAACCAGATATAATGTGTCATACAAAGATGTGTCACCCTGAGATCTCTAAAAAGACACATTTAAAAGTTAAGAGAGAAGGAAACAAATGACTCAATTTGGGAATGATATTTTAAGATATTAAGTTATAGCAAAAAAGTATAATGTAAAACTATTTTTCTTTCCCAGGTCAGAAAAAAATGTGTAAGGTGAATGTATATGTATGTAAAAAAATAGAAAATAATTTAAACAATAATAAACATATTAATATAATAAAAAAACCTCTTTGCACAGTATGTAATATAAGCCACACAAATTTAGTTCCTAAAACAATATTTTATGTGGGCATAAATGAAATATAATTATGTATTTACTGGTGATATTTTCTTTTTTTT
>PVIA01011285.1:0-45498 GCA_004024845.1 Tonatia bakeri
GGTTCCCTGTACATTTTCCTTTATTCCACTCAGCATATCCTTCATTTTTTCATCTCATTTGCGACCAATTCAACCAATTCTGTGAGCATCCTGATCACCAGTGCTTTGAACTGTGCATCTGATAGGCTGGCTCTCTCTTCATCGCTTAGTTACATTTGCTCTGAAGCTTTGATTTGTTCTTTTGTTTGGGCCATTTTTTTTGTCTTGACACGCCTGTTACATAGTGAGTTACGTAAGTGTTTACCAGGGCAGAGTAACCCACCTTACTCAGTTGTGATGCTGTATGTGGGGCAGGGGTCCGAGAGGGAACAATGGCACTTGCTCCGTTCTCTGCCAGTTTTCAGTCCGTTCTGCCACTTCCCCCAAGCAAACTGGGCCCTTCTGGTGCTAATTCCCATGTGGGTGGGCTTGTGCACATTCTAGGACCCTGTGGGTCTTTCCAATGAACTCTCCAGTGAGGCTGGGAGTTCCTCCCACTGCGGCCTCAACCCCCACAGGTGTTTTCAATCAGTGTTTTGAGGCTTTATTTCCCTGCAATGAAGCCGTAGGTTGTGTGGTCTGTCTTGCTCCCCAGTTTCACCTGGTTTATCTGCATGTGAATGTGGGTCTGCCTGGTCTGCCAGCCACCTTGTACGCTGCACCCCTCCACAATCTGCCTCCTTGCTGGGTCCACCCACTGTCACCGCATATACCCAGGGTCTGCCAGCCACCACTTTGTTTGCTGCAACCCCTCTCAGCCCAGCCACCAGACTCCGCCCCTCCTACTGGTCTGGATGAATGTGTCTACTTTAACTTGGTTGTCGGACTTAAATACAGTTCAATTTTCTATCAGTACTGGTTGTTTTGTTTCTAAATTTTTGTTGTCCTTATTTTGGTTGTGCGAGGAGGCACAGTGTGTCTACCTATGCCTCCATCTTAGCTGGAAGTCCTACAACAGAATCTTTAAAAAAGGTATTTTCATTTTAATTGATTCCCTACATCTCTAAAAAGCATAGATGTCTTTGGGTACCTTAAACCTGTTATTCCCATGAAGAATAACTGACCTACGAGGTAGGATTTATTTTTCAAAGACATAGGCTTGAATTATAACAAGGATACTTTATCTCTGTTTACTAAGAGTTGCCTTAGAGTGTTACAAAGTCAGGCATATAACTTACTCCACTCAGCCGCATTATTTCCACCTTTAGTGATATGCCACTCAAATACAGCATTGGCTTTCTTTACCACCTCGTGCCCAATGTCCTTAAGACGGCGACCTATTTCCTCAAATACCAACGTACTGTGAAGCTCCCCACCCTAGGAAAAAGACAAAATGTTAAAAATTATGTAAAAATGAGTCAAGGGGAAAAAATATTATAAAATATATGTATAATAAGGTAATTTTTTTTCAAAATCTGCATATAAATAAGGCAAATTAGTCTTGTTTTTTTTTTTACACCACGCTTCTTTCACATTTTCCTTACATTTATTCATGTCATCCAGGATCTCAGCCCTAGATGGAGAGCAGATGACAGCTAGTCAGTGGAGGGAGATTAGGGGTAGAGGGATTGAACAAAAAGGAAAAAGGACTCACAGACATGGATAACAGTGTGGTGATTGCTGGGGAAAGGGTGGATAAAGGGGACTAAGTGGTAATAGAATAAAAATACAATAAAGACTACATCAAAAAAGAAACAGAACCTCAGTCCTCTAAATAAGAGGTTTTTACTTTTATCAGAATTCAGAAACAATAATTTAAAAATAAATTAGGAACTAAACAACGTGTATCTTAACTACCTTCAACAGGAAGATAATTAATCTACTTCTGTGGTCCTATTTATTTATTTACAAAGTAGGACTAAATTACATAAAAATTGAACTTCTTTCTAGCTCTAAAACTTCGTCAATTTTTTATCTTAGAGTCTGAAGAGATTTTAATCTTCATCAAAGATCATAAAGGTACGAAAACTTCAAAATTACAAAGTCAATATTTTAGAGACAGAGAAGAACATAAACATTTTTTTTAAAAAAAGATTTTATTTATTTATTTTTAGAGAGGGAAGGGAGGGAGAGAGAGAGAGAGAGAGAAACATCAGTGTGTGGTTGCTGGGGGACATGGCCTGCAACCCAGGCATGTGCCCTGACTGGGAATCGAACCTGCGATGCCTAGTTCTCAGCCCGCGCTCAATCCACTGAGCCACACCAGCCAGGGCAGAACATAAACATTTTTATTAAAAGCCTTAACATGTTAACAGAGAACAAAATTGTTTTAATAAACAATATATCCTATTGTTTTTATATTTATATATGAAGCTTCATACAAATCTTTAAATCGTAAGAAGGTACAGGATATTAACTTTCTCATTTATCTTTTTACAAAATATTGTTTGTTTGACATTTCCTATTAAACAACTGATTTAAGTATGCTAAAGCTAGAAAATTAATTATTTTTTCCTGAGACACACCCTACTATCCCCTCCAAAAATTTAATAATTCATGTTGTCCACATATTCTTTTTATTGTAAGCAGTTTTGAATTAATGTCTTTTAGTTCAAGAATTAAGAACCTTTCACAGCACTTAACTTTCTAAAGTAGCCTGAACATACTTAAAGCAATCTTAACTGAAATTCAGAAATTAGGAAATGATCTGGATACCATTTTTATAACCTACCTCAGAAGGTGTCTTGGCTAAAACACCAGATGTCGGCACAAGATCCACATATGCATTTGAAATGACGATGTCTCCAGTTTCTTGGGTCTTATATGGGGTACAGAAAGAAAAATAAACCAATTCACTGTGATGATTCCAAAGAAAACACAATGTCATGTGAAATAGTATAAAGTAACTTAAATAAATTTACATTTTTTCCTCATATAAAAAAGAAAATAATTCAAGTTAAATGAAAAGTTCATAAGTTAAATGTCAAGATAAATAAAAATGAAGCCTTACTGATTTAATACAAGTTATTAATGCTAACTATAGAATCAACTGTAGCTCTTTTAAAAAATATGTATGACCAGGTCCCATCTCCAAAAATAACAGTTTAGATAATTTTGAGTGCAGCCTGAGTACTGGGGGACTTTAAAAAAAATACAACTATGTGTCTAATGGGGAGCCAGGGGGAGAACTGCTGAATTCTTAATTAGAAAGCATGGCACAATATCCACATGAGGTGTTAGTAATCTAAGTATAATTTTTCTGTTAATACTGGACTTTTAAAGGTAATAATTCCAGTTCTTATTTCAAATAGGAAGTGTACACAGCATAAACTAAAAGCTAAAATAGCCTTTTATCAAAATATTCATTGAAGGAACTCATATTCTAATTCCTAATACTTTATCTAAAATTACTCCAATGGCTATTCTTTCATAAAATTATGGTCTTGCTATGAATATACAGGTTAGTACCTAAAAATTAAGGTAGCACTTATTAAAGCCAAGCATATCATTTGGAACATTAGTTGAAGATATTTCTTAAAACATAATAGGAAGGAAGGAAAGGAGGGAGGGAGAAAAGGAGGGAGGGAGGGAAGATTCTTATACATAACTAATAGAAAAAGAGTACATCTAGTCACTGAGGGGAAAAACAGCAAATATAATGAAGAAATAAGAAGAGGTGCTTAGAATTTATCAAAATGGGAATTCTGTATTATAATCAGATATCAAGTTATCTCTCAAAACTGTAAATCTGAATCAACAGAAATTATTTCTGTACTATTCATTACTAGAATTGTGGGAAAACAATAACTGTAATACAATCATGGTCCTAAACAGTTGGAGTTCGTAATTTCATTCAAAAAATAAAACTTACACAAAAATAACTAAAAAATAACTAAGAGGACTCCAGATTATGTGGCACAAACATTAACTGCAAGAAGACTTCAGAAAAAGCTATTAAGTGTATTTGTATGGGTGGAAAGAAGGTAGTAAGTAAGGGACTGCTTAAGGGCAAGATAAAGCTTGAACTGAAGCCTAAAAGACTGGAAGAATTTGAAAACTGAAATGAATACTATGCATAAATTAAGCAGGAAAACAATACTATAAGCAACAGGAACCAACTAGGAGTAAGGCAACCACAGAAAGAAGGGTTCTGCAAAGTTATTTATTTGTGAAAGAAATCATGATACAGTAAAAAGATACAGGGCCCTGGGATCTAAGCTTGGAGCCAGGTGGACCTGGGTTTCTATCCCAGCTCCACCATTTCTGTGTGACCACGAGCAAGTCATTTAGAAGAACTGAACCTAGATTTTCTTATAAAATGTGGAGTTGTTATGCATATAGATAATGGCCTACTTGTAGGTACTCAGTAACTGGAAGTTATTATTAGTGGTGGTGTTTAAACTGCTCAACACAAACCATCTACTGGGTTGGCCAGAAAATTTGTTTGTTTTTTTTCCCGTAAGATGGCTCTAGTAGCATTTAGTTGTCTTTAACTTCATTCAAAACAATTTTGTTAGACTGTACTGTGACAGCTGTCATGTCAGCCTGCATTTAAAACAACTTATCAAAATGAGTATGTCATCATTTTAATATTAAATATGGAAGAAAAGAAAATAAACAACATTTTCAGCATATTACACTTCATTATTTCAAGAAAGGTAAAACACAACTGAAATGTAAAAATAGATTTGTGCAGTGTGCAGTGTGCAGAGAAGGTGCTGTGACTGATCAAACGTGTCAAAAGTGGTTTGCCAAATTTCATGCCAGAGATTTCTCATTGGACAATGCTCTACGGTCTGGTAGATCAGTTGAAGTTGACAGGAATCAAATCGAGACATTAATTGAGAACAATCAACATTATACCATGGGGGAGATAGCTGAAATACTCAAAATATCCAAATCAATAGTTATTGGTGAAAATGAAAACTGTCTTTTATTCTATGGAAAAAACCATACAGGCTTTTTGGCCAACCCAACGTGTAGTCAGGCCAAAAAGTATCAGCCTGGTAAACTGTATTAACAAAAATGATCTTGAAAAAACTTACAAATAGCCCTGGCTAGGTAGCTCAGTTGTTTAGAGATTCGCCCAATCAGTATGCCAAAGTTCCAGGTTGGATTCCCAGTCAGGGCACAAATGAGAATCAACCACTGAATTCATAAATAGGTGAAACAAAATCAATGTTTCTTTCTCTCTCTAAAAAATCAATAAATTTTTTAAAAACTTACAAATAAAAGGATGGTTGTATGTCCTTTTAGTATTTTACTGGAACACTGCTAACAGCCTCACCCAAAAATTACTTAACTCTAAAGGGAGATATATTTTATTTGTACTGTCACTTATAATTCGGCTCAGACTCTGTCATTTAAAATCTTAATTTGTGGATTCTTGTGTGATTAAGATGCACATCATCTCTCTCAGTAGAAAACATAGCCATAAAGGGCACGGTTTTATTGCTCTGCGGGACACTAACTGGTTTTGTCTCTAGCTCAGGAACACTACTTCGGAATGCCTTTCCTGTCGGGCTACACCAACACTGCTGTTCTACGTCTCTTTTGAACCAGTTTCATCATCTTGCTTGCTAGCTCCCTCATTAAGGAATTAAATAGACTTTTGTTGTTTTCATTTAAATATCTCTGAGAGCCATGCCATTAATTTGATGAAGACTAGATTTTGACAACTTGACTGACTGCCTGAGCCGAAAGGATGTGGCTAGATCTTCAGAACAGCTATGCCACTGCTACACAGACAGCAACCAATTTATTGAAAATAAAACAAAATAAAAACAAGGTACACAGACACCTGATTTCCAAATAAAAGTCGCCACTGATTATACAATCTAGTTTTGTGTCATATGCATAGTAATAAGCAAAAAATGTTAAGACGGAAAAAAATGATAGCATATAGTGAAGCAGGTAACAAAACACTCATACCTTTGTTTGGAAATGGATTCTATTTCCTTCCTTCCACATCTCAGTTTGTAGAACTTGTCCTGGATATACTGGTTTTACAAAACGAACCTTTAAAATAAATGAGTTTTGGGACTGGAATATTTTAAAATGAACTTTTCTACTTGTGAGGGAAAAAACTGGAAGGGAAGTTAAAGAGCATAAAAAAAAGAAATGAGAGGTTTAGATGTACTTAAGTTTATAAAGGAATAAAAATGATATGATAAAATTAGCAGAGAAAGGATATAGCTGGCATAAGCTAATTCTTTGTCTTTTAAAGTATAGAGTCAATAAATAATATTTAATACTGACAAACCAAGAAACAGAAACATAATTACATTTAGTAACACTGTGTAGGTAACCACCGAAACAAATTAAAGCAGTTAAAAGTGGTATTCATAGGGATGTAAGCAAGGTACATCATAAGGATTATAGTCAATAATATTGTAATACAATGTATGGTGTCAGGAGGTACTAGACTTATTGGGGTGATTGATCACTTTGTAAGTTATATAAATGCATAATCAATCATATGCCGTATACTTAAAACTAATATAAGATTGTATGTCAATTATAATTGAAAAATAAAACAAAAAGTTAGTACTAATTATGTCTAGGGAATAAGATCTGTGGTGAGTCTATAGAACATACCATTACACTCTTTATTTCATATATTTCTGTACTATGTCATTTGCTTTGTGTAATATTAGTGAATAACAATAAAATAGTTAAAATGAAAAGCATGAGAATAATCAATGCTATCAAAGGTAAGCCATCAGAAAAATGCATTTTCACTGCTACATGGAACACAAGCTCAAGAGCTCTGGGAACTATTTGACACTGTATTATTTTTTTAGTGTGTATCTCTTCCTTACACTTACACAAAGACACTACCCAGAGCCAGTTTTCTTTGTAATTTATGATGGATGAAAACCTGAAACCATGAAAACTTAAAGCCCCTTAAAAGTGCAAAAGCTAAACCAATATGCAACCATCACGCTGATGTAGGTGTATGTTTGTTAGAGCTCAAATGCAGCCACTCAGCATTTTCAATTAAATTAAGGCAAATTATAAAATAGTTAAGAAATTTTTAAGGTAAATCTTAAGTTTTTGTTAAGGTATATATGCTGATATATGTATTCTCATTAATTTATAAACCAATCCAATTAATATGATACGATTATAACTGTGTATGATATCCTTCATGATAAATGTGTAATAGAAGTATTTTTAGCTACAAAAAGAAAATGTGCTAATTGCCAAGTCAATGTAATAAAAATGTGTATTACTTCAGTATAGTACCTATTTTAAAAGAAGTTACTAAAACTCCTTTTCTTCTCTAAAAATAAAAAACAAAATAACCAATGTCCAAATTATGCAGTAATATATGTATACCTTAATTGCCTTGAACCTTGACACATCATTATCTGCAAACTGCTGTAAAACATGCCTGGCAGAAAATCCAAATGTACATAATCCATGTAATATGGGCTTGTTGAAACCTAAAAATAGAGAGAGTTTAGCTAGATATGGATACCTTTCATATCTAAAAACCAAGAATAATTAATTCAGTATTTCAAAATATACCTTTAAACTGCATTAGCATGAATTATACCTCTTCTATTTTAAGAAATATGCACAATATTCTAAAAACAATACTTCCTGGGTGAAAATTATGAAATAAAGAAAGAAAAAGAAAAACAAGAATGTTAGAGATCTAGGAACACAAAGCACTGTTTGGTTTAGTTTTGGTTGTAACCATGAAATCATCCACAGTGATTTCAATGTCCATGTATGCAGATAATCTTTCTCTAACTTTTCTGTTTCTTGCTCTCTCCTCCAATGACCTTGCCCTTCATAATAACTCAGACACTGACCCCCACAGTCCTATCCTAGACCTTACACTAGCAGGAGTTTCCTTCTATTATAATCTCAATTTCAAGTACACCATTTTCTGAACACTATTTCCTAATTTTCCATATCCTTTGCATAAATACACTATGAGAGGGCTATTTTTTAAATGTTAAACTGCCAGTCATAAGTAGTAATGTCTTTAAGTCTTATTTAGATAACTGAGCTATTTTACATTGGTACGTATTATTAGCAACTCACCTCCTAAGCTGGCAAAGTTAGGATCAATGTGTAATGGATTCCAGTCTCCACTGAGGCGGTACAAAGCAGCCTGTGCAGAAAGAATTATAAATTTAACTAGTATTCAGTGCTTTCTTAGAATACATTAAAAGAAAAACAGGGAACACAGCTGGTTATTGTATACAAAATCCATTACAATGTACGGAGTTGAACCTTTGATTAAAAACTAACTATTTCTAACAACAAGATTAACTGTAAATCAAATATATTTTTGTAACACCTGACACTGAAACCAGTTGAAGAGGGCTGTCAAATAATAAGAAGGGGAGCTAAGAACTACATCTGGGGATAACTTGGTTACCACTGCCTAAGAAGAAATTCACAAAAAGAAATCCATCAACCTACTCTCATACAAGAAACAACCAATATTCGTTCATGAATAAGAACACAAATCTCTACCTCTGTCTCTCCCTCACGCCCTCTCTCTTTATAAAATCAATAAATTTAAAAAAGTTAAGGTCTATTTTAAAAACATTATTAAGATAAGGTACATGTTTATGGCCTCCTCTTACTAAACAAAATTTATGCCAACTTTTTTAATGGGGTGTTTTAAATTGAAGCTTGTAACACAATCTAGACACATGAACATCAAAGCAAAAACTTCATACAAACTTTCATCCTGATATACTAAATCCTGAGCATCAGCTCATCCTGCAAGAAGAGAGACGGGTAGCTTGCCATTAAGATTAAATTTCTGCTTAGTCCAGATTTTCATATCACTTATTTACTTAGATAAGACAAAATTAGCAAAAAGATATAAATAACAATAAGTCACCATACTTCCCAGCATTTAAATAGGGCATTGTTCAAACTAGAGAATATTTTTCACTACCAAAGGGAAGAATTTCACAAAACAGCTGAGTATTTAATGTATCTGTATATTAACTTGACTCCTTTGGGTTTATCTCAAGACTTCTTCCCGTCTTATCAATTGCTGTGTTAATCCTCCTAGGACTATTAAAATGTTGTGTAAAGACTAGCTATGTCAGTTACCTGACTTTCTTAATTTCTGTAGTTATTTTGTTATCCTTAATTATTGATTATTCTTTTTAAATAAATTTTATTTACAGAAATTAACATTAGGAAAATGTCATTTCCTTTTTAATATGCTTTGTACAATTTTTAAAATAAGCTCTTTCCCTTCCTCATTATCCCCACATGATAGTTATGAAAATTATTCACTTTTTCAATAACTCATTATTTTTCCCTTCATATGTCTTCAAAAAATAACTAAATCCAATCAACTCTTCAGATTCTGTATAAGAAGTTCAAGATTAAAAAAGGATCAATTAATCAAGAGAATGTAGCATTCAAAAACATTTATTCACCTAAGAAAACAATCCCATTTACTATTTCAACACACAAAAAAATAAGGTAAATAGGAATAAATTTAACCAAGGAGATAAAATGCCTGTACTCAAAAAATTTTAGAGCAGTGAAGAAAGAAATTGAGGAAGATACAAATAACTGGAAGCATATACCATATTCATGGATTGGAAGAATTAACATCATTAAAATGTTCATGCTACCCAAAGCAATCTATAGATTCAAAGCAATTCCTATTAAAATACCAACAGTATATTTCAAAGATCTAGAACCAATATTCCAAACATTTATATGGAACTGAAAGATACCCCAAACAGCCTCAGCAATCTTCCAAGAACCAAGTTGGAAGGATCAAAACACCTGATATCAAACTATACTATAAGTCCACTGTAATCAAAACAGCCTGGCACTGACATGAGAATAGACATATAGATCAGTGGAACAGAACACAGCACAGAAATCCACGCCTTTATGGTCAATTAATATTTGACAGAGGAGGCAAGAGGATACAAAGAAGTAAAGAGAGTCTCTTCAATAAATGGTGTTGGGAAAACTGGACTGCTACATGCAAAACAATGAAATCTACACTGCACACTAGAATAAACACAAAGTGGATAAAAGACAATATAAGTCACAATACCATTAAAATTCCAGAGGAAAACATAAGCAATAAAAATTCAGATACCTTGCAAAGCAATATTTTTGCTGATATATCTCAAAGAGCAAGGGAAATGAAATAAACAACTGGAATTACATCAAATTAAAAAGCTTCTGCACAGCTAAAGAAACCATCATCAAAATGGAAGGGAACAGACTGTATGGGAGAACATATTTCCCAATGATACAGCAGATGAGGGCTTAACTTCCAAAATATGTAAGAACTCATATGACTCAACACCAGCAAGACAAACAACCCAATTACAAAATTGGAAAGGGACCTGAACAGACATTTCTCCAAGGAGGGCATATAGATGGCCAATAGACATATGAAAAGATGCTCAACATTACTAACTGTCAGAAAATACAAATTAAAATTACAATGAGATGTCACCACACACCTGTCAGAATGGCTATCATCAATAAATCACCAAACAACAAGGGCTCGCAAGGATGTGGAGAAAGGGGAACCATAGTGCACTGTTTTGGAAATGCAGACTGGTGTAGCCACTGTGGAAAATAGTATGGAGTTTCCTTAAAAAACTACAAATGGAACTGCCTTTTGGCCTAGTGATTCCACTTCTGGGAATATACCCTAAGAATCCCAAAACACCAACTTGAAAGAATAAATGCACCCGTATGTTCACTGCAGCGTTATTTACAATTGCCAAGACATGGAAGCAGCCCAAGTACATCAATAGATGAGTGGATAAAAAAGTTGTGGTACATTTACACAATGGAATACCATGAAGCAATATGGAAGAAGGAACTCTAACCTTTTATGACACCATGGATAAACCTGAAGACTATTGTGCTAAGTGAAATGAGCCAGTCAGTGAAAGACAAATACCATAGGATCTCACTTATATGTTGAATCTAAGGAACAAAATAAACTAACAAACCAATAGAATCAGAGGCCCAGAAAACATGGAACAGACTGACAGCTGTAAGAGAGGAAGAGGGAGGCAGGGACTGACTGAAAGCAGGTGAAGGGGTTAGCCAAAGAACATACATACATGACCCATGGACATGGACAACGGTGTGGGAACTGCCTGAGGAAGAGAGGGTGGAACTTGGTAGAGAGGAATTAAGGGAGAAAAATTGGGACAACTATAATAGCATAAACAAAATATTTAAAAAAACACATTCACCCATTAAGAGCTTCAAATTACATGAGGTAAAAATTAATGGAAATACAAGGATGAACAGAAAATCCAAAATTCTATTAAAAGATAAATGATAATTTTTATTTAAGATAATTTTTAAAGCCTTTTACAAATAATAAAACAGTAGGCAAATATACATTATCATTTACATACAAATTAAAGAAAAGATAAACTTCAAAGTCTGAAGGGGAAGTTATCAAACTCATGACAGATTATATAGGCTTTGGCATCAGATAGATCTGGGTTCAAATACAGCTCTGCCATTAATGGGTAAATTTCTTTATCACCCTAAGACTCGATTTTCTAATATAAAAAAACTGAAAGGTTAATAAACCTCTTACAAAGCATTATCCTTGATAAATATTAATACCTCAATAAATGTGAGCTATGATTATAAAAACTTTAGCAAAAGTATATGACAGCCAAATTTTTAAGATTAGTACAGGTATTCTTATGCCACAGATATCATTCCTATAAATGAAAAGAAACTCTTCTAAAAACATATTAAAGAAATATGAAAAAAATGTATTATATCAATGATAGCATTGCTTCTTAAGGATAGCAGAGTAAATAAGCAAAGACAAAAACGATCCATTGTGAGAAATGACAAAAGACAGCAATGACTGGATGTTGGACTAAATTTTGAAATAATGCAAAATAACCATTCTGTGAATACTAATAAGGAAAACCGTCAAGGTTTATTTTTCAGAATATTTTAAAGGAATTTCGTATTTCAGAACAAAAGCTGAAAGCTTGTTTTGTTTCATTTCTGCCTGCATAAAGAAATCACTGAAATTCACATAATCACACACAGACACAGAAAACTTAAGAAAAATAACTACCTATTGTCTGACTTGTATATTATATGTGAGTGGGAGGATTTTCTATACATGAATAAATTAGTTCTTAATTTTTATTTTTAAAGATTGTACCATTAAGTTAAACTAAATGCTAAATAAATTCAGGAATTAGTGCTTCCTAAATCCTCACATCCTCCAAAAAAATGTGTACAGATCAACAAGATCAAATAAAACTACACAGATTCCAAACCTGCAAAATAACTAGAAAATAGAGAACACCAAAAACTGCAAATTCTTATAAATAGAAAAACAAATACCAACCACCACCAAAATGATGCTCTGAACACCCTCACAAAGCTACCATAGCGAGTGGCAGGAAATTGGGAAGGGAGTACAAAAGCAGAACATGGAAGAGAGAAGAGAAAAAGAAAGAAAAATCATTTCTAGACAGAGAAAGTACACCTTACAGACAAAAATACTGAGAAGAATCCTAGAATATTAGAACATGGACTACAGAGAAAAGCACTAAAAGTAAACAGACTTCCAAATGGCAATCCCAAAAATACAACACTTCCGGGGGATAAGAGAATAAAACACAGATGTCCCTTTAAAGACTGGATAGTGCAGGTAAAAAGAAGAAAGAAAATTTATGATCCTGAAAGATAGTAAGAACTAAAAGTATTTTTTTGTTAATTAAACACCTCCACACAGTGCCCCAAAATTCACTCAAGAAAATTCACTTTACTACACTGACAGAAGGCAATCCTGAATTCCTTGAAAAGGAAATCTTAAAAACCATCCCAAACTACCAACTTACCCACAAAACACACATAGGTAAGTAATCTTTCATCTGTACAAAGCTACTGTAAGACTAAAAGAGAAAATAAACTAAAACATCATAACAAATGAAATTTCCCCAAACCAAAAAACTACCAAACAGAAGGAAATTCTAACACTCAAGCATTTGAAAATATGAAACAAAATCCTTGAATCTGAAATTCAAAATTAAGACTACAAATGGATAACAAACTTTAAGAAATGAGTTAAAAGATGATTAAACTCAAAAAAAGAAATGTAAAAAAATATCAGAAATGAAGACTAAATTGTAAGGCAAATATTCAAATAAAAATTTACTAAGAGGCATAGAAAAAAAGGGAGGAAAAGAACCAACAAAATGGAAATCAAGAAAGAAGTTAAAAAGGACAAGTGGTTAAAAGACAGAAAAAGATCCAAAGGAGAAAAATAAAACAATGAATAAGAACTAATATTTTAAAATCATAATCCTAGAAAACTTTTTGAAAATAAAAGAAAATCTGAATATATATAAAGCACCCCAACTGCATGGGAAAACTGACCTGCCATGATCAACACTGAGACCTATTCTAGTAAAATGATTAGATTTTAAATATAAAAAAATATGTATTTCTAAGGGCCTCAAGGATAAAGATCAAGTAACTTAGAGAAAGGTCATTAGAGGTGGCATCAGACTCCTCAAAAGCAACAAATAAAGTAAGGGAACACCCCTGGCCAGGTGGCTCAGTTAGTTAAGAGTGTCATCGCACACAACAAAAGGTTGTGGGTTTCATTCCTGGACAAAGCACATACCTAGGTTGCAGGTTCAATCACCCTCGGAGTGCATATAGGAGGTGGCCAATCAATGTTTCTCTCTTACATTGATGTTTCTCTTTCTCCCTTCCTCTCTCTCTATTTTCAGTGAGCATGTCCTTGTGTGAGGATTTTAAAAAAAGCAAGGCAACAATAGAATACCATTTTATAAAAACTCAAAGATTTCATATCCAGTCAAGCTGCCCTTCTAATATCTAAGGCACAGGTGGCAAACACAAGGCCTGCAGGCCAAATCCGGCCCTCCACCTTGTTTTATCTGGCCTGGCACTTTGTTTCTACCCAGCAGCATTGCCGAGCTCTCGCTTTACTGTTAAGGAGTAGTTACATTTATACAGCCCTAAAATTACATCTAGCCCTTTGAAGGCAACCACGAGGCTGATGTGGCCACTGCTAAAAATAAGTTTGACACCCCGATCTAAGGTATACACAGAAGCCAAAGGAATACTACATACGAGGCCTTCCTTCTTAGAGAAAACTACTAGAGGATAAGCTTTATCCAACCTGGAAATGATGTGAATCCTTTGGCAAAAGAGTTAATATATAAGACTAAAACAAAGATGCAAATATAAGACTAAAACAAAGATGAGGAAAAAAGTAAAATAATAATATATTAATGTTAAATGTTCTGAAAGAGCAATGAATTAATGAATATCAAAAAATGGGAACAATACGGGAGACAAAAAACAAAGAAATAAAATAGGCTCTTTAACTGCTATATATGAAACAAGTAGAAAGCAAAGGATAAGTAGAAAGCAATAAACTGAAAAACTAGATAGTAATAAATGAGAAAACTAAGCACTAAGAGTATATAAGAAGGTATAGGCCTTCCTTTTCTGGCCATAATGGAGCTCCTGGAATGGACTTAAGTCTTCCACTGTAAACAACTAGAAAAAAAATGTTTTTAAAGGGGAAGGAAGACACTGTTCTTAGACACTGGGCAGTAGGCAGTGCAGGGTTATGATTCTTGATGTAAGAGAAACAAAAGAGATGAACCACCACTCCTTGCCTGATGGTACTCTCCAGACTGCAGTACAAGAAAGGAAACCCAAACACAGCAAAAAGTCCTACTGGGTCAAACAGATAAAGATCAGAGCTCTAGGAGACTCAGCTAGAATGTTTAGGTACTGAAGAGGAACTACACAGAAGAGCTCCAGGGATCTAAATAGAGGTCCCTTTGGCGGTCATACAGATGAGACACCTGTGGAAGATAACAGGCACCCCAGACAACAGTCAGCAACAAGACCCTATACTTGTGCAAGAAGCCACCTTGGACCTTCTGGCCCTGCCCAGCCACCATCTGAGAACAGCTGCAGGAGTGACAGCAAATACAGTGGAGAAGGATCACCCAGTCAATCCACAGAGATGTGAAAAATAATAAAATCATTTCAAAACAAAACAAACCAAAAAAGGTAGTACATATAATAAACATAATTTAATACTTTAATTTACAGTATAACTATAATAACAATGTTATAACATTACAGTATAACCATAATAATTATAATAATATAGCCATAATAATAATAATTTATTTAATAATGATGATAATGAAGATCCTAATTGTTAGAGTAAATAATACATGTACAGGGGAACTAGTTACTTGTTTTCACTCTCCCCCAATGCAAGGCCTAACATTTCATACTTATTCTTTGTTCTGTCTAGATTACTGGAGATGAATTTTCTATTTATAATGAAAACTATAAAGTACACTTATAATCTCATACCAGCTTGAAAATGAAGAGTCTCCTAAAGACATCATAAATACAATATTCCAGAGTAACATTAGTAGCATTAAAAATATGGTGGCCAGTTTCCTTACTGATTGAAAAGTTGCAGTACTCATTGATATACCTAGCACAAAGTTAGTCCTTCGTACTTCCACTTCTCCTTAAAGATAAGTCCATCTTCAATCACCTCTCACTACTCTCCAATGTAAATACTCTAATTCTTACTGTTTGTACACCTCATGCTTGTACAGTCTGCTCTAATTACTTCTTATCCCCTTCCTGGCCTCACGGCAAGCCCTACATCTCTGGTAAGAGAAAATATCTACACAGCATTTTAGGTCAGTAAGCCCCATCTTTCCTACCAAACCCTTCTTTATATCATTCCTTAATACCCATCCGCTCTGAATGCCTACAGCACTTGCTCTACAATTCAAGGCCTGTATTTTCAGCATTCGTTACTTGGAACAGGTGCCCTAGCTATTCAGATATCTACGTCTTGAGTGTCCTTTTAGCTCCTTGAAAAGAGATCACATTTCTTCTACTAGTTTGTATCTCCTACAGCACAGATCCTGTTTCAAAAACTCAAACATCCTCTAAAATTTATGCAAAGTTTTATGCAAAATGGTTTTTGAAAAAATAGTATGTAGCTTTCATCATATTCTTGGATGACCATATGATACAAAATGATACTCTCTGTCAAATAATGACTGCTCATTTTACATACAAAAATATTTGTTAACATCAATGCAGCAAAACAATCAGCTTTGCTAAAAGCTAATAAAAAGCTCTCTTAGTTTGAAAAATTAAAGAAAAATTTCTCTACTTCTGTGTGCAGAAATTCAAGCCTTGGAAACTATTCAGTTTTTTATCTATAGCAAATACATTTTATTATTTCAATAACCCAAGAATAAAAGAACACTAGTGGATTTTCTGCACCATGAAACCATGAAGCATTTTCTATTCTTTAGTGCCCTAAAAAGTTTGACTTTACTATGAAGCTTTAATTAATCATAAATATAGGAGCATTAAGAAATTCATAAGAAACAGAAATTGAAAAACATTTAAAAGCAAAAAGTAATCTGAAGAAGAATTCTCTCCATCATCCAATTATATAGTGTAGAAAAATACAATTAATGTGTACCAACCTTAATTCTTTCTGGCTCATGAAACTATATTTCTATTTGCCAGCAAACATAAATCCTGCAGAAGTTCTCAAGGCAAGCATATCAAAATAAGCATCAAAAAAGTAGCTTTTTAAATACTCTGCTGTCATTACATGTTCACTCACAGAAGAACCACAGCTTTACATATTCTATTCTGTCTCTGCATAGTTGGTCTTACTGGTCACTTTAGAAAATAATCTTCAGGTTTCTCAAAAACAAAGTTGTTTTTCTCACCTTTATGCTACCTTTTGTTTCTTAAATAAGTCTCTACATACAGAATTTGTTAACTGACAGAGCATTTTATATCCACCATCAGAAAACAAATTATTTATATCAAACAAAAAAGATTAAATCACCTACCCCTTCTAAGATGCTTTGACTATCTGCTAAAGTTAGCATAATATAATCTGATTCCAAGCAATGAAGCTTAGCGTTTTTCCCAATAGAGGAAAGGATGACTAAAATTTACCTTTGTATTCTTTTCTATCCTGCTCTCTAAAGCTTTCATAAAATTCTTCACTACTGAGTATGACAGTCTCCCTAAGGCATGCAGTTCATCACCAAGAAAGCATGACGCTTTTTGGACTAATGAAAAACCATTTTATATTATCTTTTGATACCTAATGGAGAAAAAAATGATAAATAAAAATTTAAAAAGAATGAATTCCAACCACAAAAGTTTTTTTTTATTATGTTGAAGGGCACAGGCACTACTTTTGGACTCACAAAATTATAGGTTGTCAAGAGTTCTTAATTAAAAAGTATCAGAAGTCAGCTGGCTTTATCACTTTTTAAAAATATAATCTTACCTGATTAAGTGAGGTGGTGTCTCTAACTACAGCATCAGGATGTCTATTAGGAATGGCTACAGCTTCCTGAAATAAAAAAAAAAAACAACACTGAATGTTAAATACTAACAAGTAATATTTATTCTCTTTACCCAAACTAGTATTTGATAAGCAACCATGTTTTAAAGTAATAAAATCTGCAAGTTGGATGACAAATTTTTTAAAAAATGTTTTATGTTCGGGAGATAATGATGTTTAAAGTTTCATAACAGCTACCTTCATCTACATTATGGTTTTCCTGTTTAAGGAAAGAAATTATATGAGATCCATTCTCTAGGCCACAAAGGAAAAAAAGGTAGACTCTTATCCAAACAACGCAAAAGATGATGATAGCTATAAAAATCAGACAAACAATTCACATCCAAATTGATTTAATCTTTAAATGCTCATTAAAAGGATATAGATCTCTTTGTTTTTCATGAAAGTCATTATCCCTTCAATTATTTTTTCTGCTTTCTTCTCTCTCTCCTCTCGTTCTGGTCCTCCTGCTGATGGTATCCCATGTTTCTCTATGGCTCTTCATTCTTTTTTCTTTCCCTTCACCTTTTCTCTGTCCTTCAGACAGATACTGATAAAGATGGAATAGACAGATCTTCAAGCTTTTGGATTCTTTCCTTTGCCAGTGCAAATCTACTGCTGAGCCCCTCTAGTAAATTCTTCATTTCGGTTATTGTGCTTTGAGCTTCTGAACATCTATTTGGTTCTTTTTTATAGTTTCTATTTATTGGTTTTCTCTAGTTGATAAGTCCCTATCAACATACTTCCTTTTACTTCTTTATGCATGGTTTCCTTTAGTTCTTTGAACATATAATAGCTGCTCTGAAGTCTTTGTCTATTGTAAAGTCCGCTCAAAGGTAGTTTCTGTGCCAGTTTTGTTTTGTTTTGTTTGTTAATCTTGCCTATGGGTCACACTCTCCTGTTTCTTTCATGTGCTATAATTTTCTGCTGATAACTGGACATTTTAGATAATATATTATAGTAAACATGGATACTAATTACCCTTCCCTTCTAGACCTGCTATTATTATTTATTAATGACTTGGCTAACCTATTTTAGTTAAGTCTATTTCTCCCATAGTATACAGCCTCTGATGTTGCTCCTCAAAGGGTGTAGCCTTTGGCAAACTGCACTCTGCGGTGACAGTGATTTTGGCAGGGCTCTCTGTCACCATCTCTCCCTAATGTGTTAAACTGTCTGCCTCTTTTGGTATCATACGCAGATAACAGGCTCCAATACCTGCCAGATCATTGCTCTATTACTTTAAACAATGCCTTAGGTATAAATTGCTCCAAGACCTGATCCAATTAAAGCCAGACCTCTTGTCAGTCAAGATGGCAGCATAGGTAAATGTGGTACTTGCATCCTCCCACAACCACATCAAAATTACAACTAAGCTACAGAAAAACCATCATTCAAATCCCCTGAAATCTAAATGAATGGAAGTCCTACAACTAGGGATTAAAAGAAGGAGCCACACAGAGCCTGGTAGGTGTTGTGGAGACACAGAAGAGCTGACCTCACACCCATATGTGGCAGATAAAAACTGGGAGGGGTATCTCAACTGTAGAGGTCCCTCCTGAGAAGGGTCCCAGCCCCACACCAGGCCCTCAAGCCCAGGGTTCCAGTACCATAAAGACAAGTCCCCATAACATATGGCTATAAAAACCAGTGGGGATTGAGACTGAGTGAGAAGAAAGGCTGCTAAGTGCCTGGCATTCCTCTTAAAGGGCCAGTGCATGGACTTACTTTAATTCAGTCCCTCTGAGCTCCAGCACTGGGGCAGCAGCTCCAAATGCACCAGAGACACACAAGGAGGAACTGAACTGTCTGTTTTCAAGGCTAGAGCTAGAGGGGAGTGCTGAAAGAGGCCATTGTTCCTTTTCTGACACCAACCCCCTACAGAGCCAGCAGGGGAGCATCATATCTGGGTCTCCATTAACCTGGTTCACACCTTGTACCACACCCTGGTGATTCCCTTAGACAGCCGCCAACCAACTGTGGGCCCACCCAAGCTGTTTCCAGTGTTGCCTATCTTGGCTCATGCTCCGGACTATCCTAAAATCTCTCAAACAAGCAGCATCTGGCCACAGCATGCCCCATACCTCTCACTAAGTGGTCCCAGGCTGGGCACTAGCATCAGCCAGCCTTGGTTCACAGCTTAGCCTTGTCTGGGCATCTCTAAGTCCAGCACAAGTAGTAGCGGATCACTTTGTGGCTCCAGGGAGAACACAGGTGGCAGTTGACCTGGATCTGCACCTCCCAGGAGGCCCCAGAGCCAGCACACTTGTTGAATAGCTTCAGACCATGTCACAGCACCACCCAACCACCTCCACAAGTGACACACTCAAGAAGAGGACTCAGTGAACACCACTGAAGTAAGTCCTGCTCTATTGGGTGGGCCCCTGAACAGCTGATCTCCCATGGTATTGGTGATAATAGGAGAAGCTGCAACGATCCTTGAAGCTGATCATTCTGTGGGTAAATCCCTCCCATTGTGTCAACAGCAATCAAGATTCAAGTACAACAGGAGAGTGTACACAGCCCACAAGGCAGGGCAGACCTGGAGTGCCCAGCTTGGGTGACTGGGGAGGGTATGTCACTAGACCCTATACAACACCTATGACATGAAGTCATTCTACCAAGCCCAGGGGACATAGTAACTCCACCTAATACATAGAAACAAACACAGAGAGGCTACCAAAACTAAGAGACAAAGAAACATGTCTCAAATGAAAGAACAAGACAAAACTCCAGAAAAAGACAAAATGGAGAGAAGCAATCTACTAAATAAAGAGTTCAAAACAGTGGTTACAAGGATGCTCAATGGACTTAATGAGAACCTCAACAGCATAAAGGGATGTTGTTGGGAACCGCCCTGCCTGGTTTCAGAAGCTGTAACCCCTCCAAGGCTAAGGCTGACTGGGCAACCTTCGGACCATAAGCCACTAAGGAGACAAAGCTTATTTCCCTGGCAGGGGTGAGCCGCTACTGCTCCTTTTACTTCATCCATAACTGGTCCCCAAAGCTTGGTTAGTTAGCCAATGGCCGGTAAGATTCCCCAAGGGGGGAACAACGTAAGACAGGCATGATCACATGGAGGCCCCAGGGAACGACTTGGGGGGCTACAGCAAAAGGGGGTGATGGACCCAAGCCCCTCAGCTTTGACACAGCCTGAGTCCTCATTCTGTCTGCATGACATCTCCTAATCTTTTGGCTGCCTTACTACCCCTGCCTGATTTAAACCTGAGACAATGCCTTAAACCTGAAACAACGCTGGTGGTGGGTACCGCCCTGGGGTAGAAAGGGTGCGGTCCCTAGAGCAATTAGGCCTAAGAAAGAATATATAAAATCCTGTGAAACCTGATTTGTTTAGAATACTCTCAATTAAATAAGGGTCCAATCAAGATGTGAGTTTGTTTCTCAAAGTTTTATAGCTATCTGACCCTGACTCAAAATAGGCCTTCAGAATTCTTTGTTATCTATTGTTTGATCCTTACTGCCTGACAATGATTAATGAGCTTTACCTGTATTCCTGTGCAAAACGAACCTAATAAAAACCCATTGAGGAAAAGGCTCTTGCCCCTTCTCCTTTGAGAGATCAGCCACCTTTCCTCCCCAAGCAGATGTCTTGGTAGACTTATTCTCATCTGTGGCAGATGGGGGGTTCTGCAGGCAAAGCTCCCCCACAGGACATGGAAACCGTAAAAAAAAAGTTCAAAATGAAGAATACACTAACTGAAGTAAAGAAAAATTTACAGCGAAGCTACAGTACAGTACATAAAGCTGAAAATTGATTCAACAACATACAATATAAGGAAGCAAAAAACACCTAATATAACAGCAGAAATAAAAAAGAATCCAAAAACATGAGGACAGTGTAAGCAGCCTCTGGGATGACTCCCAGAATACCAACATTCACACCACTGGGGTGCCAGAAGGAAGAGAGACAGCAAGAGACTGAAAACCTATTTGAAAAATGAATGACAGAAAACTTCCCTAACCTGGTGAAGGAAGAGACATAAAAATTCAGGCAGCACAGAGTCCCAAGCAAGACGAACCCAAAGAGGTCTACACCAAGACACATCATAAGTAAAATGCCAAAGGTTAAAGACAAAGAGAAAACCTTAAAAGCCACTAGAGAAAAGCAGTTGGTTACCTACATGAGTGCTCTCACAAGATTTTCAGCTGACTTTTCAACAGAAACTCAGAAGGCCGGAAGGTAGTGGCAAGAAATATTCAAAGTTATGAAAGCAAGAACCTACAACCAAGATTAATTACTCAACCTAGCAAAGCTATCATTTAGAATTGAAGAACATATAAAGAGCTTCCCAGACAAGAAAAAGCTAAAGGAGTCCATCACTACCTAACCAGTACATGAAATGTTACAGGGTGTTCATTAAGAAGGAAAAAAATAAGATCACTATGAACAATAAAATGGCAATATCTTCCAACATAAATATCAACAATTAAATCTAAAAAACAAAATAAACAAACAAGCAGAACAGAAACAGACTCATAGATGCAGAGAACAATTTACCACTTGACAAATGGAAGGGAGGTTGGGGAGATGGGTGAAAAAGGAGAAGGGATTAAGAAGTACCTATAGTTGTTACAGAACAGTTGTGGGGATATAAAGCACAGCATGGGGAATATAGTCAATAATAGTCTAATAACTATCTATGTATGGTGTCAGATGGGTGTGAGATTTATCAGGATGATCACTTAGTAAGTTGTATAATGTCTAATCACTGAGGTGTACACATAAACTAACATACTATTGTATATCAACTTAAATTGAAAAATAAAAATATTATAAATAAATTATAAAGTCAGGACTCTTTACAGGGGTAGTCAGTCTTTGAGGCTAGTCTTAGAGATGTATTAGGATCCTATGAGGTCTCTACTTAGCTGTCTCACTCTGTGGTTCTCTCTAGTAAACTTCGAGTTAGGCTAGTTTAACTTATTGTTCTCATGGACCTATCAACCCCTTCTTCATTATCACTAAAGTAACCTTATTTTTGAAGATATTCTTTGAACTTCCAAATACTCTGTTCGAAAATGAGTCAGTTTCCTCCAGAAAAGCTTCAGAGCTCTCATTATTACAGCTAACCTTGCCCCCTTGGGCAAAAACTCTGCACCACTGCAGCAGAGATGAAGGCAGAGATGTTGCCCCACCTTTCTCCAAGTAATATCCTCACTTTAAAAGCAGGATGCTGGACAGGAGTAGTAGCTTCTGGTCTTTCAGCTTGCCTCTGTCAGCATGGAACCCCCACTCTATAAGCAAGCTGGGGCAAGAAAGACTAGGGCCCTACATTCCCAGCCTTCCATGGGTAGAACAGAATTTCTGCCCTACAAGGGGTGCCTGGTCAGAGGAACACAAAACACAGCCACTTTTACCCAGCATGGAGCTTCTGCATCAGCAGCTAGTGGGGGAATGACAAAAATTAGTGACATGCTCCTCCAGGGAAGGTAGTATGGCCCTATTCTGGGAGCTAAAAGCAGAGGGATCCTGTATTCTCTCTCCTTGCATGTGCCTGAAGTGAAGCTTCTATGATGCTGAACCAGAAGAAGAGGAAGGAAGGAGAGAGTCGTGGCTCAAATGCCACAGATTCTCACTGCTCTAACCAAGATACAGACGTTGAATAGATATTTCTTCATTTGTTAATTCCCTTAGAACAATTCCCAGAAACTTCAAACTTTCTTTTTTTATATTTAATTGTTACCAGTTATGATTGTTTCAGTGGTGAAAGGGTCTAATGAACTCCTCACACCATGATTCCAGAAGCAGTCTCTCAATACTGTTTTAATAATGCCTTATGTATTCCAGAAGAATATTTATTACAGTATAATCTTACTACTTCAAATAAATTAGAGGTAAAGGCCAGGTTAAAGTTGTGTCATGTCCAAGTTCTAAAATATTTTTAGGAAAAATATGTTTTTAAATACAATTTGGGAACTGAAGAATAAGTAGAATTGTCTTACACAAGAGAAATGCTTACATCATTTAATGAATGAAGATTTTAATTTCTATAAGAATCACTTTGTACATGTTAGGATTTTATAAAGACTTCTGGTGCTGCAAAGTTTGTGTGAAAAAGTAAAAATATACCCATAATATCTCAGGGATATCCCACTTACCTCAGTCAGACTTTGCTATACATTACATGTTATATATTAAAATATGCAAACATTTCAAACAGCATTTCAAATCCAAGGAACATATTCTCATTCATAAAAGTGTGGATTACTGAACCTCTACTGTATGAAATTATATGTATGGTGAAGTGGTAAATTCAAAATATAGATAAGGATCCTTAACTGCACATTTATTCTGCTTATAAAGCCATAGCCTACCTTGACTTTGTCCGATGTCCGTTTTCCACCAAAACCTCCAGAGCCAACCACAAATAAAGAGAACTGATTATAACATATAAGCTCCTTCCCAGAATAAGAATGGACTGAAAAGTAAACAAAAAAAAATTTTAAGTTATCAAAAGATGTAACTAGATAACCAATCAGTAATTCCTTTAAAAGTTTTGAAAACAAAATGCAATTACTAACAGGTTTTGTAATTTAAAGATGCTTGAGTTTGGATTACAAAGCATTAATTTTAATTCACTCAGTACCAGCTGCTGGAAGGCAGACAGATGATGTTCACAAACCCTTTCTTGACTATGAAGTAGCAGCTTCTCTCACATATTTTTAAGCCTCCCAACTTTAATATTTCAATTCTCTCTTCAAACAATCCCACTATAAATTCAGGTAACCTCACACTTAAACTTTCAAACAGCCTGCCGAAGCACTCAAAAAGAGCCTGGAATGTAAAACAGGAAAGAAGTGAGAACAAAGGGATAAGCTTCGGGAGGGCAGGGACACGGCTATTTTGCTTACCATCATATTCCCAACAATTAGAATAGCTGGGACAAAAAAGACACCTAATAAATATTTATTAAACTAATTAATCAATGAATAAATGACAACTGAGCAAGTTAGTGGACAGGTAAGCAAGTAATACATGAACATAAGACAGCTGCCCTCTTTCTACTGACTAATTTCCTAGAGAGAGTTTGAGTATTATCTGTATCTCCAGCTCTAGAAAACTAGGAATATGAATTTGAACTGCATGATAGGAAAAATCCCATTATAACAAAAAATAAGGGAAGTCATAGCGATTTGTATTTAAAATAAAATTTTTGTCTTCATTACATAAGAAACTGTATATCCAACTTTATCTATGCTTTATCCATAAATTCTAATACTACACATTGCCGAGCTACAGTTAAATAAATGGATTAGGTCAAGAGCAAACAGTAAAAGTTAAAGCTAAGGTTACTGCAGAAGTTTTGTTTTGTGGTGTATTACTTTTGGTAGGACAGTGAGAAGGCTAAAAGAAACCTGGGAGAATTACAGCCGAATACTGGCCAACATTTTGAATGACAAGAAAATCTAGAAAAGAGAAGAGGAGGAAGATAAAAAGAGAAGAAAAGAAGAGATAACCAACATATGATGAAATACTATTAGTTAACAAAAACAATGTAGCAGAATATTTAAGAGCATCAAAAATGTTCTCAATATATTATTAAATAAATAAAAATAAGGCCGGTTCCAAAACAGCATCTACAGTATAACCTATGTACTTAGAACAAAAATGATAACATCTATATTCCAAATATCAGACAGTATTAAACTTTCCACTGCCATTATTTCTAAAATTTTTGATAATAACTATTTGTTTTGTTCTTAAACTTTTTAAAAAAGTAATTTTAAGCAATGCATCTACAGCTCAGATTTAATTAATAGTATGTCAACATTTATTAAACTACTATATTTTTTTCCACTGCAAATATAATGTGGCTGTGGTGTTTAAACCACATTATAGGTTCAATAGGCCTAAATGATTCAGGTGTCAAATATGTTCCAACTTCCAAAGAGCTAACATAGAAAAGTATATGTACAATACTGCTTAATTATCAACTGAGGGCTGCCTATGTATCCCTTCCTGTCAAAAACATACTCCAGCAAGTATAATTCTCTATGTTCTTCAAACCAGTCACATTTCTTCTGTGCCGTGGTTATATCGCCTCAAATTGCCTGAAATGTCCCACTGTCCCTAACCTGTACCCCAATCTACTCCTTCTTCCCTTCCTCCCTTACTTTCTAAAAAAGTTTATAAATTTCAGATTGCTTATCTTGCTTTCCCACAAACTGAAAAATACGAACTTACTAATCACTTCTATGGTGAAGTATTATGTTACATACAAAGCCTATCAGTTTAACAATATTGTTAGAAGAATTAAAAATGAGTTACCATCCACAAGAATTACCACACCGGATCCTTTATCTAGGATATCAGCAATAACTGCTTCACATTTTAATTTTCCTAAAATGAAAAGTAAAATAAATAAATAAATAGACTGCTCTAAAGACCATAGTAAATGAATACGCTGTGTTAAAAACCGTAAGTTAAGACATGAAACAATTTAACATAATTTCCACTGGAAGTTCAACAAAACTAAAAAGTATGGTTTGAAATAATTTTCAATCAGAATACCTGAGTCACTAAATTTGAAACATCAGTAATTCTGATAAATTAGACTTTAAGAAATAACAGTTTTCAATCATCTAACAAACATTTATTAAGCATACAACTGATACCATTTACCCCATTCCTTCTCAAATCTCTACTGGATTCAATGAGACATTGTTTCTCTGTAATCACTGGTATTTTTATGCCTCTTCTTTCCATCATTTAACTGGTGATGTCCTGATGGATCTTTACTGTCTGGTAGTGAACTCATCTTTTTCTCAAACCTGCTTTTCTCTTTTGTTCCATATACAAATGAATGGTATATACACACAATAGCCCAAGCCAGAAACTTGAACACCACCACTGACTTCTGAAATAAGTTAGATTATACTAAAAACCTTTACTTCATCCTTGAGTCTATGGAGATCCATCTGTGGATTTTATTAAAGAAGTGACAGACACATTTACATTTTGGAAATATTCTGGCCACAGTGTGGTGAATAGACCTATGGGAACAAGAATAGAGGCAGAAAAAACCCTTAGAAAATGAGAGGTGATAGTGGCCTAAACAAAGAAGTAGAAGTGGAGGTGGACAGAAATAGCAGGATTCAGATATACTGAAAGGAGAGAATCAAAGAACTCGGTAACTGTCTGGATATGAAAGATGGTAAAACAGAAGCTGAAGCTGATATGCATATTGGCCAGGATCACCTCCTCAACAGCTCTCTGACCATCCCACTTCTTTCCATCTCTCCACTACCACCTTAATGCAAGCTCCCGTCATTTCACTGGAACTACTACAACAGACTTATGTAGGTGCCTGCACATCCACTCTGCTCTGTACATGTCTGAGACGATTTTCCCCAAAGTCAAACCTGACAATGCAATTAACTGCTCTTCCCAACGCCACCACCATCACGCCTCTCCCCACCACATCCCAAGGCTCTTGTGATAAATATAAAATTCCCTAACATGATCTAAGTGATGCTATTTCCTGCCACCACTGCCAGGCTCTCCAGCTACCCTGGCCTTCCTCTTCTCCTCCATATCCATGCTTCTTGTATATTGAGGGTCTTTACATAGGCCCTTGGCTCTGTCTGGAATATTCTTTCCTTCCTTCTTTGCTTAACTGTGTATCAAGCTAAAATCTTTCTTTCAAACTTCTCTTCAAGTCAGTTCCTCTATAATGTTTACTACATGTAGTTGCAATTACACAATTACACAATCTGTGTGACTACCCTCCTCACCAACAAGGTTATATGCTCCATGGGAGCAGAACGAGAGTTGTTTCTATACCCCATTTATTCACAGCCCTAGCAGAATATCTAGAACTTATTATTAGCAAACCAACAAAAAACACAGTTGATGAACTGGTGATGATATCCCCAGATGATCAATTCCATGGCCAATCAAATATCAGGCCTATTTTCTAAACATCTCCGCAATTCTTTCACCTGCACCCATCCACATGCCAACAACCCTATCCAATCAACCATGGTCTCTTATTTAGATTATTATTAGTCTCTTACAAAATATCCTTCCCTCTATCTCACTTGTTTATGCCCCAGGCAGAACTGATGCTTTTTAAAATCCACATCTGATCATATAATTCTCTCCTGTTTATAGGCCTTCAGTGGCTATCTACTGACTTTAAATAAATCCAAGCTTCTTCACCTGACTTTCAAGGCTTTTTGCAAGACCATTTTTACCCCTCTGCACTCACATCTTGCTTCCCTCCACAACCTGTCTTTAAGGAAGCTGTAACTATTCTCAGTTCCCCTAACAGTCAATGCTTTTCCTCACTTCCAAACCTTTGCACAGAGTATTCCCATTGCATGAAATATTTTTCAATCTCCTCTGAACACTAACTCCTAATTTCATATCTCAATTTAAATTTCATTTCTACCAAGAAGCCATCCTCAATCCCTCAAGTTGCATTCCAGGTTTTCCTATGTGCTCCTGTAACAAACTTGTCCTTATCCCATTACAATGTATTACATAATGCTGATCACTGGCCATTTTCTCTATACATCATTAGACAAGTTCTAAGCTCTGCAAAAGTGAAGACAATGTCTTTTCATGGTTACATTACCAACCCTTAGTGTAATGCCTGACACAAAATAGGTACTGGTATTTAATAAATATTCAGTGAGTGAATACATAATTAACAGGCAATTGTTTTCTTCCTCTACTTTTCTATTATTTACAAATTCTCTACAATGAGAACATGTTATTGTATAATTTTATTAAAATCTACTTAAACATGAGTACTTCAGGGGAAAATGGTTAAATCTACCCTAACAATCAAAACCACATATCCATGAGGTTCTATTTGGAAAATTTGGGATAATAATTACATTTGCACAATGCTTAACTGTTCACAGCACATTTACATATACTGATATTTGATAGTCACATATTCCCTGTCAGAGATTGGTAACATAATCAATCTCACTTTCCAGATGAAATATTGTTTGCCCTAATAACAAAAATCATCTCAAGAAAGTAGCAAATCAAAAAAAGAAAGACATCAAGTAGAAACATAATAAAGATCAAACATTTGATCCCAGAAAATCTAGAAACCAGCATATCCTAGACTAGTACATGTACTAGTTCACAATGGGAAGTAAAGTCCCACTATTCAGCTTCTTGTACTCCTTTCAATTATGTTTATATCTTGACCACGGAGAGCAGTAAATCAGCATGACAGTATCACTGTAGCTAACAAATGAGTTAGTAAGAAATACAGAGATGGTGACACCAGTCTCCTGATGCTTGAGTTCCTATGTCTCATCAACTAGTGTGATTTATGAAGATGTTATAAATATTGGTCAAGTCTTGGTTTTCTGCAGGTTTTTAATGAGGTTCCAAACTGTAAGTATCTTGAATTTTCAGCATTTATATTTACTAGACAGTAAACTTTAAAACTACTTAAAAAAATGCACAGGAGCTTCTGATGAAAAGTAATCATGAGAAACATAACTTGAGGCTAAGGAAGTACAAGAAACTAAGAAAACTACTTCCCACACCTATTGAAAGCACCTATTTGTTGCAATCATTTATTTTTTAATGTATTTTTAATCTCTCTTCATATTTAAAATCTCTAGTGGCAGAAACCTATCTTATACATTTCTCCCCTTCTTATAACACTGTTTCCCAAATGAACACATTAGGTTGGATGCATAAAAAATATACAGGAAGCTTCCCAGCCTCCACTATCGCCACCACCATACCACCCAAACATGACATACATGTGCACAGAAAATCTCCAGGGCTGGGACATGGAATCCATATTTTATTTCAAATAATGGGTAATATAATATAATGTAATACAGGTGACTCTGATATACAGCCAGACCCCAAAATTATATAAAACCAAACACTGTGCTTTACACATGGCAGGTACCCAGCAGAGAGGGAAATGTGGCCATCACACGCTGGGCACGGCCTCAGATGGAAAGAGCTGTGTGCACCCTATGCTGTAACACTAACACTGAACTAAAGCTACTCAGTCTTAAGCAATAAGAATCTCATCATTTTTTTAGTAAAATAAGAAGATTGAAGAAAAAAATAAACTAGGATTCTAGCTATTTGCTGACTTCTACATTATATAATGTGAAATGACATTTTTTTGTATTTTACCAACTTGAATGGTCAGTACCTAATTAGACAATATTCTGACATCAAATTAGCAAAACAAAACAAATACATCAAATTATAGTGAAAGAATAAAATGAGAAGCTTTACTGAACAAGATATTAAGAAAAATAAAACTAATTATTAAAGGTACAAAAATTCTGTATCTTTTAACATGGTCTGCTTTATGAAAATCAGCACCAACATAAATACCTGAGAAAAGAATACCATATTAACAGGAATCATAACTAATTATACACAATCACTAAGTTTAGAACACACAAACAAAAATGCTCCTTTCAGTTGTTAATTAACATACATCAATAAACTGTTAGATTTTGAAGTAATTATTAAACAAGACTATTAAAAACCAAAGTTTGATAACCAAAACAAGTACTAGTTAATATCAACCTTTTCTAATGGCTGACAAGCACATGAATAACTTGTGACGTGGTTTATTCTGGTCACTGTATGCCAATTTAACACACTGACACCAAGTTGGAAGGTTAGTCAGAAAATGAAATTATAGTGTGATTATGGAATCAGTGTATCAAAAACTCACCTGCTCTGGGAAGTGGTTTATATAACTCTAAGTACTGCTCTCCATGCAGAACCTATGTTAGGATAAACAAAATTTTATTAGCAGACTTTCTTTTCCACAGGTTCTGTCTATAGATATTGCTAATCAAAAGTGACATTCCACTGTCCACATGCTCACATCACTACTTTCCCAAAATTATCTGTCTCACTTTGGCTTCTACTTCTTAATCACATGATTCAGAAATAATCAGTCCACCAATCTGAAAACTGTCTTCCGGAGCAGCAACCACATCTTATATTTGTGTTCTTTTTTGACATTCATAAATCCTTACTGACTGACAATTATGGATTGTTTGCTAAACTAAGCTGTACTTTCAGTATTTATCACTGTGCCTGGAACATACTGGGTGCCCAATAAATATCTGTTGAATGAAAATGAACAGGTTCCAGCCAAGATGGAGGCATAGGTAGAAACCCTTCTCTTCCTCGCACAACCAAAAGGATGATAACGACCAATCTAAAATCAATAAACAACCAGAAGTGCCAGAAAATCAAACTGCATGGAACTCCAACAACCAAGAAATTAAAGAAAAAATCAACCAGAACAACCGGACCAGCAAGGTAACGGACCAAGGGGCCAACTCAGAAAAACCATGGCGAAGCAGCAGACCATGTGGTGGGGTTGGGTGCCAAACTCAGCAGGCTGCAAGGGAGGGATTGACTTAAGGGGAAAGCTGAGACTCAGAGCTCACAGTGGACTACGGCCAGAGTTGCCGCAGTGGGAGATACTCCCAGCCTCACTGAAGAGTTGAAAAGTGTGCCAGAGGCAAGCAGGAGAGCTGCACAGTTCCCTCTCTGGTCCCACTCCCACAGGCAGCCCTGCAGCTCAGCAAGGAGGGTTGCCCTGCCTAGGTGAATCCCTAAGGCCCTGCCCCCTTACAACATATCAGCTGTGCCTAGACAAAGAAATATGTCCCAAATGAAAGAAAAGAGCAAAACCTCAGAACTAAGAAATGAGGAGAATGCCAACCTATCTGGTGGAGAATTTAAAGCCCCGGTAATCAAAATGCTCACAGATCTGATTGAGCTCGGTCAAAAAATGAAAAAACAAATGAAGGATACCCAAAGCAAAATATACAGGGAACCAACAGTGACAGGAAGGAAACCAGGACTCAAAGCAACAATTTGGAACAAAAGAAAGAAAGAAGCATTCATCAAGAAGAAAAGGAAAAAATAAGAATAAAAAAAAAATGAAGAGAGACTTTGGAACCTCTGGGACAACTTGAAACATTCCAATATCCAAATTATAGGAGTGCCAGAAGAAGAAGAAAAACAGCAAGAAACCGAAAACTTATTTGAACAAATAATGAAGGAAAACTTCCCCAATCTGGCAAAGGAAATAGACTTCCAGGAAATCCAAGAAGCTCAGAGAGTCCCAAAGAAGTTGGACCCAAAGAGGAACACACCAAGGCACATCACCATTAAGTTACCCAAGATTAAAGACAAAGAGAGAACCCCAAAAGAAGCAAGGGGAAAGGAGACAGTTACCCACAAAGGGGTGCCCATTAGACTATCAGCTAATTTATCAAAAGAAACCTTATAGGCAAGAAGGGGCTGGAAAGAAATATTCTAAGTCATGAAAGGCAAGGACCTACATCCAAGATTACTGTATCCAGCAAAGCTTTCATTTAAAATGGAAAGGCAGATAAAGTGCTTCCCAGATAAGGTCTAGTTAAAGGAGTTCATCATCACCAAGCCCTTGTTATATGAAATGTTAAAGGGATTTATTTAAGAAAAAGTTAAAAATATGAACAGTATAATGACAACAAACCCACAACTATCAACCAATGAACCTAGAAGGAAAGAACAACAACAAAAACAAAAACTAAGCAAACAACCAGAACAGGGTCAGAATCAGAGAAATGGACATCACGCAGAGGAAGTTCAATGAGGAAGGGGAAGGGAGGAATAGTATGGGAAAAGGTACAGTGAAGAAGACACATAATTAGTAGGCATAAAATAGACAGTGAAAGATAAAAAATGGTATAGGAAACAGAGGAATCAAAGAACTTATATGAACAACCCATGGAGATGAACTAAGGGGGAGGAACGCTGGAGGGTTGGGGGGGCCTGGTGGAGGAGGGTAAAGGGGAAAAAATTGGAAAAACTGTAATAGCATAATCAATAAAAAAAAAGAAAGAAAATGAACAAATTGGCCACATACCAACTACCCACAACTCAACCAAAACACAAACATAAACCTTCAAAACTATGTTCAAAATAAAAGCATTTTCAATGCCAACATCTTGTTAGTATAATATCTCATAAATTATCTACAAAGAGCAGATACTAAGGACCCTGTATAACTTTACAGCCACTTAACATACATGTTTTGAAGCAAGGATACACAAATATATGTAGGAAGACCAAAGGACAGAATAAACAAAACCTGACCCACACATCCAAATGACCACACTCTATTACCATGGGACAGCTTAATTCCCAGTCTTCCTCAGAACCCAGAAGGGAAGAAAAAGCAGTGAGAGGCTGGCAGTGATGGGATGACAAATGAAGGACTGTTTCACTGTATCATATGATCTGGAAACTCAAGGTTGGAAAGATGGGAATCAAACTCCACGGTAACTATTGTTCCCAGCCTCGGATATGGAATGCCATTTATGATTTCAAACTCCTTTCAACTCTGAGGCACAAGTTTGAAATATTTGCTTTGTTTGCTCTTACATTATGCAAACAGAAGAACTGTATGCAACAACTACCATGGGACAGTAACTAAAACAACAAACTGCTTGGCACTCATTTCTCACTTACCTCCCGACTTCATAAAATACTCTAATAAAGTTCTCATAAGTTCAGAGCAGCAAAGGGCTAAAGAAAATCCCGGTAAATGGATTCTCCAATCAATCAGTTGCAGAAATCGTCTCACAGCCCTATGATTCAACAATTATCTCAGGGCTTATGATCTAAACCTCACTCCAAGAAATAAAATAAACCCCAACCCAAAAGCTTTCTTTTAGTTGTGCACTCCTTCCTTCTTGAAATGACTCATTCACTTTGCTTCCCAAATACCATATTCTCCTGATATTCCTCATAACTCACACCTTACCAGCCATTCCTTCTAACTCTCTCTTGCCAATTTCTCATCTCTTCAACCACTAAACACTGCAGGGACCCTAAACACAAGATCTCTACTTACACTCACACATTAAGTGATTTCATCTACTCTCATGTCTTTAAATATCACTTAAATGTTACAAACTCCAATTGGACCTTACTCCCACACCCTAGATTCATATACTCAACTACCTACTTTATAGCTCCACCTGAATGTGTAACAGCCATCTCAAATCTGTCCAAAAACAATTCCCAATTATCCCCACCTTAAAATAACTGTACATATCTATTTTATTATATATAGTCATATATAACTACTGTACATATTAAATATGTTACATATGGTTAATTCTAAATAATATAGATATGCATACAGGGTGGGTAAAAGTAGGTTTACAGTTATGAACACACAAAAGTTTATTCTTGTATTACTATTTATTATAATATTTTCCAAATGAACTCTAAACCTGCTTTTACCCACCCTGTACACATCATCCCCAAATCCTTTAATCCAAAAACCTTTGTCCTTGACTCTTTTTTCTTTCCCCTTATATTCAGCCTTTTGCCTGAGTCACTATTGTAGGCTACTAACTGGTTTCCTTGCTTCCATGCTTGGCTCCCATATAATGTACTCTCCACACAGTAGCAAAAAAGAGCCTCTGAGTGAACACAGGCAGCTCATATATCATTCCTCAGTTCAAAGTGCTACTAATGGTCCCACTCATTTATCAGAATAGAAGTTGAAACCCTTACAATGACTATAAGGCCCTCTTATATCACAGCCCCTTGCTCACTCTACAGCTATACTTACCCCCTTGCTGTTCCAAAAACAAGCCAAATATGCACCTGCCTCAGGACCTTTTACACTTGTTCTGTCAGCCTCAAACACTCTTCCACTGGATAATTAATTCCCTGGTTTGCTCTTTCACCAGCATCATCAGGTAAGGATTATCATATCCATTTTATAGATAGAAAAACAAGCTTAGAGAAGTTATTTACCCTCAGTCAAACAGTAAGAAAGTGGCAGAGAGAGAATTAATAACATTATGCCAGGGTTGTGGGACTAAACAGGGCTGTTTTCTTCTTTTTGTCTGTAATTTGAATCCTCTTTTATTCTTAAAAAGTCAAAAGATATGCCAACTTCTTATCCTGAATCAACCATTATAAACTATTTTATTAATACAATCATACAACCACACGTAGGATATGATATTGATCAATAATATTTATTATGCATATACCTTTGCTAAGTTGATTGAAAGTCCAGGAATCTCTGCTAATTCTCCACCCATTATAGATTTCTGAGCTATAATCACTCCAAAGGTAGGCAAACAGGAGAAGTCAGGATTTCCCTCATAAATAAATTTCAAATCCTTTGGTTCTTTGATCGATGCTCCCACTCCAAGAGCATACATAATAGCTTCCAGTTCCGTGTAAGCAGAATAAAATGAAGAAAATTTATGGCCAATAGCTCCATCCTATGGGACAATTGGAGGAAATAATTTTTTACTCATCTTGGTCAAATCTTTAAGTTTTTAACTTTTCAAAACTATTCATTGCATACATACCTAGTTTTGCTTTTGAAAAAATGTGACTACAATATCATTCTAGTGAATTTGATGGAGTATTATAATTGTTTCATTATATTTGAGTTTTCAATAGAAATCCATTAGATTATATATGAAAAAAACTTCATTCACAGCTAAGTAATATTTTATCGCTTGCTTCTTGCTAACAGATGGCATGTCTCATTTTAACTTTCCTGTCTCCTGATTCTGATGCTGGATTAACAACTACTAGCTACTCAAAAATAAACAAATTTGTTATAAATAGCAACAGTGAATTGTCCTATAATACCTATTATATAAAAATCTACTATAAACAGAAAAGCAAAACACTGCTTAGTGCTTATAAATTAGACTGCCTCATAATGGTTTTAGTTAACATGAGATTTTATCTGAAGTTATTTCCCAGGATTGCCCTTTATCTAACTTGATATTGTATTTTTCTATTCAGTGATGATATACCTAGCAATTTTGTGAAGCATACATTAGGTTATGAAAAAATGATTTCCAATTTACAATCACTTTCATTCTAAAGCAGGAGTTTCCAAACAATAGTTGAGAATTAAAAATGGTTTTCACATACTTAGAGAGTAGTTAAAAAAAGAAAATCAAGAATTTGTGACAGAAACAGTATGTGGTCCAGAAAGCCTAAAACATTTACTGGCTGACCTTTTAATGAAGAAGTTTGCTAACCTCAACTCTAAAGTAAAATCACAATTATAAACTGATCATATTCTCAGGGTTAAAATTATATGGTTAATTATATCACTGTCTGTCCTGAGTCACAGAATACCAAAACTGAATGTATTAAAATAATTTACTTATTATTTATGCACTAAACCTTTTTTTAAGGAAAAATAAAAAGGTGGTAAATTGGCAAACTTCCCATGAGCTATAACCACAATTGTGTCAGAATTTCTGACACAACGGGAAGCTTTTTACTTGCAGCCATTATGAAATATTTCCAAAATACATTCTATCAATGCTTTTCCTTAAAAAAATGACTCTGAAGATGCTCTGGAATAAATTATCCTTTTCTAAAAAGTTAGACAAATGGTGACTAAAGTAGGATTATTCGTGATTCTCAAAAAAAAAAGACACTTGTCTAATTATACTGAAGGAGAGAAAATAAAGGTTACATTTAATATTTTAGTCTTGTGTTCATTGAAATTCTATAAATATTTGGTACATATATTATGAAAAGGTTTGGGGTCACTTATCTTTCCTATTTAACAACAGATTAATAACTTGGGAAATGATTTTTTGTATTAAAGAAAAGATCTTCAGAGAAAGCACAGCTTTAGGTTTTCCCCCCACTTACAAATCCTGTTGTGGCTGTTTTTGCTGCCGCATGGCTGGTATGATTTGTTGAAACTCTTCCATCTGAGGCTATTTTATTTAGAACTTCAATTATACTGGCAGTTGATTCTAAAACAACAACAACAATAATGTGACCAAAAATGTGCTAGATCAGCGATTTTCACCCTTTTTCATTTCATGGAACCACAAACTATTAAAATTCTGCCTGCGGCACACCAAAAAATATATTTTTTGCCAATCTGATAAAAAAAATAGGTATAACTGTGAGTCATTCACACTGGATTGCTATTGTTGTGTTGGTTGTTGTCATTTCTTTATCTGACAATCTAAGGGAAAAGAGGTCTGTGCCCCTGATAAAATAGGCACTGTATGTTTTAAAATTCTTGCAGCATACCAGTTGAAAATCACTGTGCTAGATAATTATTCCTATAACACTCAGCAAGCCTGATACAGACTCTTTACTGGCACTCATGAACTGAATGTATGATGTGAGGCTATTACAGGGAAAAATTGTGAAAGACTTTGAAAAAGACCACAGATAACTCGGTGTTTTTAATGGAAAACAAGACACTGTCCAACATACTCTTCCCAGCTTATGACTTTAAGCTTTGCGATGAGCTTTAAGCAATTTTACAACTCTGTAAAGTGGGACCCTTATCCACATACATGCAATTTCTGTTTGGTGGAGGGACAATTACCCTTCTCTCCCCATAATCCTCCCTTCTCCAGGATGAAATAGTGCCAGGATTACCCCCTAGATCTCTATACAGGTAGTAGGTCTGAAGATAGTACTAAAAGTTCTTCCAGAGAAAACCATCCTTACGACCAGTGATTTCAGACAGGTTTTGGAAACTGTTCTGGGGTGATTCCAAAGGCTCTGGGACATTTCTAACAACCTTAGAGGTATGAGTCTTCTTCTAAACTCAGAGAAAAACTACAACCAAACTACAGAATGTGAGATGACTGGGATTATCTGCCACTCCTGGGGACACCAGTAGAGAGGATTCTTCCTTCTAATCCTTCCCTTCCCTTCCCATTCAGACTGCTGCCCTGGGGTGGGGGCAGTGGCTATATAACCTAAAGTCACCTTGACACAGGCTGAAAGCACTGCACTCAGAGAAACAACCTGAGTTAACTCTTCGCTCAAACACTGAGAGAGCTTGGACAAGTTATTTGTTTTTTTTCAGAATTTAATTCATCATCTATAAAATGAGAAGTGGGCTAAGTACTTGTTAGAAAGACTCAATTGTATTAAAAAGCTGATATTTTTAACAGTACTTCAAATACTAGACATATCTTGTCATTTATAATTACACAATTCATTTAGTTAGCTTCGTCTTTATATTAGTATAGTACTTTTAAGGCAATAAAGTAGAACTTCGACATCAGAAGAAAGTCTTTAATATATTTCTTTCTTTCATTCACTTTCACTGATAGACAACTGATATTGATACACTAAATTTATCTCAAATATCAAAATACAAAATACAGAAAATGCTACCATTAATGATAGAACAATTATGTTATCACCTGATTGAGAAAAAGCATAATAAAATTTTAGTGCATGTACTAGAGGGCAGCGAAGTGTCATTAAGGGAAAAAAATGTCATTTTTTGGATATATTCTTCTATCGAGCATTAAATATAAAATTACTAAGAGGAAAAAAATGAGTTTTCTGTTCATGATCTTTCCCAGAAAGGTCCTTTAAATTTTATATACTATGAGCATATGTGAATTATACTAGAAAAAATAATGTGACTTTTATTGGTTGTTTACTCCTGTGGCATATCAAAGATGCCTCAATAATTCAAGGTAACAAGCATTTACTAAAAACCCTTTCTATTAGTTCTGCATTATGCTAGCACCAAATACAGAAGAAGTACATGCAAGATACAGTCTCTGATTCCAAAGGAACTTACTATGCAGTTAAGAAACTGCGTAATTATGAAAAGAAAGCAATTACAATTAGATGTTCAAGTGGAAGAGTTCAGCTAAGAGAGAAATCATTGTAGCCCCGAATATGTAGGGCGGTTTTGCTGAACATCTGGGGCTTAAGTTTTTCTAAAATACAATATTAATAAAAGGAAGAAGGGTTATTTTAGAAAGACAGAAACAAGAGCAAAGACAAAGTGCTAAAACAGCAAAATCTATTCACTAGACAGAGCTAAGCCTAAATAAAATAGGCTTAAATAAACTTTTTGGGAAATAAAAGAAAAAATCAGTTCAGATAAGAAGCATATGGTTAAATAATGGAAGACTTTGAAACCAGCCATCAGATGAGGAGTAGATAGATGCATTAAGCACAAATGTGTAACATACCTCATACCACCTCCCAAGCATATGTACACCAAAAAAATAGGATGATAAAAAATTGACAGTGGTAGTGACATACATATCTTAAATGTGAAGAATTCTAATACATACTAGATCAGAAAATGTACTCTAGATGATTCAACAGTGTAAGTCACCAGAGTTAAAACAGCAATTTCGTAAGAGAAGAGATTGCTTCTGGTTCCCCAACCAGGACTGGACTGAGTGGGACCCTTTACCTTCAATACATTGAGGCTTGCTTGCATTTTCAAAGCCACAGATCTTTGTCCAGTTAGCCTTCACTGCCTCAGGAGTCATTGGCTGATTCCTCTGTCTTACAATTGCTCCAAGGCTCCGCTCCCAGCGTACTGGTTATAGAAACAAAACTAAGATACTAAGCATATAATTTCAGTGACGACAGAAAGTAAAGTAAAATTCGTAAGAGTCTCTTGCATTTTTTTAACTCTTAAGAAAAAGGAAATTCAGAAAAAGATTCTAACTTCTAAAGAGTTTTATTACATTCCTTAAAATGCATTTTTCCTAAAATAACAAACCCATTAAGGTAATGTATAGTTTTTAAAAATATTTGAAACTGAAAGGACAGATTTCTCTGACTCTACCAGACACTACTAAAGCAGAATGAAATGCTGAATCAGAAGATAAATTATATTATCATGTCAAAAAACTGACTTTGTGACCAGAGATCACTTGGGAACTATACTTCAAGATAACAGAACAAAGCTTTGTTGGACAGCAAACTGAGAACTAGCAGTAAAAATAGATTAAAAATTTCAGATCACCAAATACTGTATCAGACAGTCCCAAATAATTCTCCCTTTTCCTCCCTTTGTTCTTCCTTCTTTTCCACAGGAAGTCAACTAGAATGGACCCAGTCACAAAAATAATTATTATTGCTGCCTAAGTTTTATGAGAATTAACAGTTTCCTTTTTTAAAAGACTGAGGAATAAATAACCACTAGTAACCTATTTAAACATAATGGCCAGACTTTTATGATTATTAAACTGAAGAGTTACCTTGGGCATGACAAAAGTGACTGCTTCTAGAGCTTCCTATCAATAAAGTCCCAGACATAGCTTTTATTGCAACAACTGATCTTCCTTTCTTAAACTGATGTCATAAGACACTTAAAAATGCTTGAGCAATATAATTTACTTTAATAACTGCAGAGAACAAATGAAAACATTGATAGTCTACAATATATTGTAACAACACCCTCCAGTAATGGGAACCTTTTAAATAATTTGATTAATTTTGATACCTCTAGCCAACTAAAAACATAAATTGGGACAAAGGAATTTTCAGTTTTTTGAAAATGCCTCAAAGCAATTATCCAATTTGGAGCTCACAAGGTTTAAGGGCTGGGGTAAAACAGAGTTGAAGCCAAATGAATTTACTATTGGGCTGAAGGGGAATAATTTCCACAGATCAGATACGATTTCTGTCCCACAGAATTGTCCATGTGATGCTTCACTGTCTCCTCCTGATGTTTCATGATCCCAGAAATAAAGAACTAAATGCGAGAACTGAAGAACTTTCCTGCTGGGGCTTTTCCCCTCTTTTCAAAACCAGCCCTCCCTCACACTCACATCTCTGAGGACACAGTCAGAACAGGCAGGTTGGATGCCAGAGATGAGGGAAGACAAACATCACTACAGAGACTATCTGTCTGAAGGAATAGCCAGTTCTGAATAAGAAAGGTCAAATTCTCAATATGAACTACCAACAGAAAGAAAATAAAACAGATTCTTGAAAATGCCATAGGACTGTAGGACAACTTTTAGAATAGGTTTGAGTTATATCCAATAGTTAGACATTTGATAAGGTCTCCATCCAGCTTTAATTAGATCTGCAGGTTTAAAGATATGGAAATAACGTAAGGAAAAAGAGACTTACACTTTCCAATCCATCCTGCTCCAACCTACCAAAAAAGAGGGGAAAGAAGTTATACCATCTAGTGTGACATCATTAACAAATTTTTTAAAATAAAAATACAGGCAGCTATCTTACTAAGAAAATTAGGACACTATTTGACAACAGAAAAAATAGTACAGTTTTACAAAAATCCACTGGCCCTCATGCCTGCATTGTTCATGTTGTTAGAAGAGAAATACAAAGCAGCACAATGTAGTAAAAAGTATGACTCTGATGGCAAAAGCCAAGGTTTGGTACCACTTATTCCACTGACTAGCTGTTGTGACCTTGGTCAAATTATCTGATTTCCCTTAATCCAAGCTTCTGCTAGGTGAAATAAGGATACTAGTACACTCTTCATGAGGTAACCATGAAGACTAAACAATATAAATACTAAAATTGCCTAGCACATCACAACCTTGAAATTCATGTCCCTCTAGAAAGACATAGTGAATAACAAAATTTAAAGCAAACTAAACTAAAACCAGGATCTGACTTAATGAACCATATATAGTCATTTTAATAAAACATTTTTATATATAAAAGTAAAGCATATGAACAAACATATTAACTGCCATAAAGAATGATAAATTTTTTTCTAAAGGCTATTCAAAGATACCGTCAGAAGAAACTGATGTAAAGAAAAATGTTTGTTGTATGTTCATATACCACATTGCAGTGGTATGCCAGAACTCATCATGAGAATTCCACATACATATGACAGAAGAAAATTTATTGACAGCACATATCTTAATGACTACGATATGGGTCAAGGGTATGACTTGTTTAGTGACCCTTTAGAGGTCTTTCTATTAATATGTCCACACTTTTTATAATAGACCAGTCAGCCTCAGTGCTGCCAGAATAGATAAATCAGCAGTGGTTTTGATAATAGTCATCTTTTAGCATATTCTGAGAGTGAAGCAACAAACTACAAGCTCCTCTTGGGTGCCAGACACAAGAGCTTCGGCTGAGCCAAAGAATCTGTATCTGCCATTCTAGTTATCTATTAGGGCCTTTCAAATAAAGTGGAAATTTACTTTCAAGGTTTAGGTCAGGATATTACACATATATTTCTTATTATATTTTATCAATCATGCATAGCAAATATTCCTCACTAAAAATGTTCACAATATAGTAAAACAACCACCTACAAAATTTCATCTATGCATGATCCTAATTATACAGTTTGAGTGTGTGTGTGTGTAAAATGCCTATCTGAAATAGACTACTAGCATAAAATGCACATCTAATACAAGACCGGGAGAGAATACCTAAGAATATTAAGAATAGTTATCTCTCAGTAGCAATGGGGGTTATTTGGTAATTTTTTTCTTCTATATACTTTCCTGGATATTTGAAGTTTACTACAAAAAGCATATATTATTTTTGTTCACAGAATAATAAATTATAAAAGATAAAAAGGTTTTTTAAAGAAATTTTCCCACTAAGACTTTTTAAAAATAAGCCAAATCAATGTTTTTTTTTTTTGAGCTTGACATTATTAAATTCATTTGTCTGTAAATTTAGAGTTGTAAAGTTCTTTCTACCTCTAATTTTACACAATTCACATTCAGTGGTTGTGATTAAGAAAGTTGAGGTACATATCTCTGCTTAAATATGTATAAAGAGTTTTTATTAACTTATCAACTTTTTTATTTAAATGAATCAGGGTAATATATTATTCACTTCAAACTGAGTCAGGTGACTTTGCTACCAAGAAATATTTTTGGACATCATAATATTTCTTATACAATGGGTTCATTATTATCACAGAGAATCAAATAAAGGGGTGGGAAGAGGCATAAAACATAACAGTTCATCCTAGAAAAGAAAAGAGAGATCAAACTCAAATGAGCAATCAAAAATGTATGAAGTGGCACAAAGAGATCTAAAAGAACTCTGACTATGGGTCTCACGGACAATGGTAGTATATGTGGCTTTTATTTTTACAACAAACAAAAGCTTTACAAGAAAAAAGAGTCTATTTTTAAAGTTAAGATAAATGGTAAGTTGTGTTGACTCATCTATCACACCCAGACTAAATTCCTCCTATACTCATATAAAATTTACAATTAAGGGATCGAGCCCTGACTGGTGTGTGTGTGGCTCAGTGGGCTGAGCATCATCCTGCAAACCAAAATGCTGCAGTTTTGAATCCCAATTAGGGGCAGAAACCTGGGTTGTGGGCCAGGTCCCCAGCTGGGGGCCTGTGAAAGGCAACCAATCAATGCTTTTTTCATACATTGATGTCTTTCCCTTTCTTCATCCCTCCCTTCCCCTCCGACAATAAATAAATAAAATATTTAAAAAAATAAAACTACAGAATCAAGCAAAAAGGAAAGAGGACTCATGAAAATGGACAACCAGTGTGGTGCTTGCAGCGGGCGGGGATAAGTGGGATAAATGGTAATGGAAAAAATACAATAAAATTAAGGAGTGACAGCTATGTGCTATCACTAGGAGTAATATGCACTAGGTCCTATGCTAAGAGTTTAAAAGTATAATTTCTAGTTGCCACAACGAACCCCCCAAAACCCCTAAAGCTCAGGGTGGTTAATTTGGACAAAATTCCAGCGAGCTAGCAAGTGCCAGAATAAGAATTCAAGATTTGGCCTGGTTGACTCTAATCCCTAAATCCTTCCACTTTACTACCGAGCTTCTCAAACCAAATGAGACTTTCTATATTTGACTAAACACACCAAACCAGCCACATTCTCATTTGGTGACAATACCATAAATAAAGAACTAAGTAAACAGAGAATTTATGAAGTTGCAGTTACTTTCTCAAAAACAACCTTAGTCAACAAAGGAATAACATAACCATATTTAAAAAATCAACTAGCATAGATTTTTACAAATGTGAGCAACTGAAAAATACCAATTTTTAAATCATTTTTAATATTCAATCACACAAAAAATACTTTCCAGAAAGGAGGAAGGGTAAGAATACCTCAAACAAGCTTCCATTTTCCTCACAACTCTCATGGCAAAGCCAAAGCACAAGAGGTGCCACATAATCTGGCTTCAGAGCTTCCACAATATCTGGAATAAATAACAACCCCCCCACAAAGAAAGTTTATGAATGAGAATATACACATATTTAAGCAATTGTTTTACTTTTTGAAAATTTCTTACCTATTTTTATAGGTAATTCAGAGACATTTTAAATAAAATGAACAAAATTGGAGGTACATAATTAAATAATCTAATATTCAAGGCTTTTCAAATAACTTTTTGCATCATACAGCTCTTTCCAGCTTCTAATATTAAATATATCAGACATACCTTCCCAAGGTGGGTAACATACTATTCAGAAGAAGACAAATTAGACCTGCTTAGGCAAAGACTAGAGAGCAAAGCTATACTCATGTATAACTTAAGGAACTTAGGTGCCATTCGTTCTTAGAACTATTTTACCCTCCTAGCTATTTAACCAGAAGCTAGAAAACTAAAAATAAAAAATAAAATCATTGACAATTGTAATGCCAGTAAAATAATGACGTGAAATGAACCTTGCAACCATTACTGAGCAGTAACAAAGTGTAAGAAATATTTTCCCATTGAATCCTTTATTAGCAACTTAATAGAACAGAAAGGTACTACACAAGGAGTATGAAGGCGTGGACTTTAATGCTAGCCCTGCTATGCAGGCAATTTAGGATGGTGAGCACATCACTCATCTGTCTTCTCAGTAAGATAGATGGAAAGTAAAATGCCTTCCCTGCCTATACCAAAAGTTGTTCCAAGGTTCAAATGAGATGCAATTTGTTAATAAACTTGATAATCTTTAAAGAATCAGAGAGTTTTGGCCAAGATGGAGGCATAGGCAGTCGCATTGTGCTTCCTCGCGCAACCAAAACTAAAGACAACAAAAACTGAGAAACAAGAAACAACCAGAACAGAGAGAAATTAACTGAACAGAAGTCGGGCTCCAGTACATCCAGACCGGTAAGGAGCGGCGGAGTCGGAGGCCTGCAGAGAGGGGTCAAGGGGTCCCGGCAGGAAGAAACGCTGGCTGGCAGGTGCGCCGGCGCGCAGGGCGCGGGTGCACAGGGCACAGACAGCAGCGGACGGACTGGTGGCGGACCCTGGGCGAGGGAGGTGACTAGCAGACCCAGTGAGGGACGCAAGGCAGCTAGCTGTCGGCAGCCACACATTTGCGTGAAAACGGGCAGCGCCACTGCATTTCAAAGCTTAAGAGCCCCGTCGGAGAACTGAAGCCGGGAGACTCGCTCAGCCTCACAGGAGACTTCTTGGGGAAGCCCACAGAGTCTGAGAAACTGCACAAGCCCACCGCCCGGGAGCCAGCACTGGAAGGGCCCAATTCGCTTGTGGGAGGCAGTGGAGGGGACTGAAGTCCTGGAGAGAACGGAGCAGGCGCCATTGTTCCCTTTCAGACCCCGCCCCCACATACAAGTCACAAGCCAGCAACTGGGGTGCCCTGCCCTGGTGAACATCTACGGCTCCGCCACCCTTATGAAACAGCCGCAACCAAACCAAAGGAAAATAAAAAAGATGGCTCAAACAGATTTGAAAGCCCCAGAACCAATTTTTTTTAAGCGATCAAAAGATAGTCGAATTACCAGATGCACAGTTCAAAGCACTGGTGATCAGGAAGCTCACAGAATTGGTTGACTTTGGACATAAATTAGATGAACAAATGCAGGCTACGATAAGAGAAATGAAGGAAAACGCACAGGGAAATAATAGTGAGGGGAAGAAAACTGGGACTCAAATCAATGGAGTGGACCAGAAGAAGAAAGGAAAAACCAAACAGAAAAGAATGAAGAAACAAGAATTCAAAAAACTGAGGAGAGGCTTAGGGACCTCCAGGACACCTTTAAACGTTCCAACATCTGAATTATAGGGGTACCAGAAGGGGAAGAGGAAGAGCAACAAATTGAGAACTTATTTAAACAGATAATAAAGGAGAACTTCCTCAATCTGGCAAGGGAAATAGACTTCCAGGAAGTCCAGGAAGCTCACAGAGTCCCAAAGAGGTTTGACCCAAGGAGGAACATGCCAAGGCACATCATAATTACATTAGCCAAGGTAAAAATGAAGGAGAGAATCCTAGAAGCAGCAAGAGACAAGGAGACAGTAACATACAAAGGAGTTCCCATCAGACTGTCAGCTGATTTCTCAAAAGAGACCTTACAGGCAAGAAGGGGCTGGCAAGAAGTATTCCAAGTCATGAAAAGCA